>PVJC01011937.1:0-40574 GCA_004026665.1 Murina feae | reverse complement strand
CACGCTCAAAAAAGAGAACAACATGCAGGGGAGGGCAAGAGTCTGAGAGATCAACATAGAGGGGGTGCCTGCTCCAAGCCTCCACGGTGTGCCTGGGGCAGGCCCCCAGCAGGTAGACACACACAGGAGGACTGCTCCGAGCCTCAGATGCAGCTGGGGGCAGGTCCCCAGTGGTCACACACACACACACACACACACATACACACACACACACACACAAAAGGCGCCTGGCAGACTGGGGCCATCATAGGACATCCACTGAGGGGTCCCAGACTGTCAGAGGGCACAGGCCGGGCTGAGGGACTCCCTCCACCCCGAGTGCACAAATTTTTGTGCACCGGGCCCCTGGTATCACCATAAAGCCAAAATTAAAAGAAAGAAAAGAGATATGGATTGACTTTTATAACAAATACATCATTTTAGGCTTTGGAGGTAAAGGAGATTGGGGGGGGGGGAGGAAACTCTGAGGCAACTAGCCTGATGAAGAAGGAAACACATGAAGAATCACCCTCTCCAAGCATTCATTCAGCAGGACCAGGCTAGCCATGGGAAGGGATGAAGGATTCCATTACACTGCCTGGAATAAGTCAGCCAGCTTGATTACACACGTTAATAGTGGACTTATACACATTTTTTCCCCTTTGCATAAAAGTTAACTATGAAATAAGCTCAATGGAGACCCTTGGGAAATTATAGCCATTACTTGCATGGCATTTACCACATGTCCTCTACTCATTTGCATATATTAACTCAATTTCTACCACAAGTCTAAAGGGCAGGTACCATTTTTATACTCCTTTTTCAGATGAAGCAACTGAGGAAGAGAGAAATTAATCACCTGCCCACAGTCCCACAGCCAACAAATAGGAAACCCAGGACATGCAGGCAGGTTTGCTGCAAAGCCGGAGACCTCAACCAGATGGTCTATCTGTGAAAGTGCATCTATTTTTTCACCATAGACTTATTTAAGCTGCAGAGCAAAACCATTTGCTAATCAAGAGTGTAGAGTATTGACTGAGGTTGGTTAATCAGAAGAAAAATAAGGTCACTAAGTTCTCTCTGACTTAGATTCCTTTTATCTAGCGGGCAGAGACACTGTGTAGGAGCTGAACCTTCAAGGACAAATATAATTCTTTCTGTGGGAAATAATGCAGTCTTTCCTGTGTGAGGGGAACAGTTCTAGGAAACTTAGTCACTTGGAGGCATTAAAAGGGCAGGGAACACTAAGCTCTTCCCTTTTATAAATAAAGAAGAACAAGCTGGTAGACTGGAGCTGAGAAAAAGTTTAGGACAATACTGAAGACTAGAGGTTAATGCTAGGTAAGGTAAGCACATTTTTGTGGATTTCATATGTTTCTCTTTAGAACTCTTCCCTTCCTTAGCACACTGTGATAAAGACTAAACAAAATACAGTTTGCCAGGATAACCATTCATTGGACAAAACCACTTGCCAATCTTTGCACTGGCTCTGGAATCTGCTACTCCTTTTATGTATTTATTACCCATTTTGCTGAAGAGGAAGTGAGACACAATTTAAGTGACTTGCTTAAGACCATACAGCTAATAAGGAGCTGAGTTAGAAATTGCAACTCTTCTTTCTACAAAATCTGTACTCTTTTCACTGAATTAACATGATCCATTCTACTTTTGTTTATATGAAATGTGCTGAGCAGATCATGAGCTACAAAGCTATTATTTGGATTCCTCTCTTCATGCCTCTAACTACTGGGCTCATGTATTTGTGCTATAGTCCTAAATATTCTAGTTATAAGACTATGTTTGCCCTTGAAAATTAACAGGTGAGGGTTTTTTGTGTTGTTGTTGTTGTTTGTTTGTTTGTTTTTTTGGGGGGGATGCTGTTCTTTTTTTTCATATGAAATTGTGTGCACTACTATCAGACTTTATTTTAACAAGTCTGTACAAAGTTTTTATAGTGGAAAATAAAAGCAGATTAATAAGATTATCTTCAATCCTCTTCTCTATAGAGAATGGCAACTGACAACTCAATAATTCACAAAACATCCTCTCACCCAATATTTTCTCTTGGGACAATAAATAATAATATTTTTATTATAAATGATAGAATGCGTATTTTAAAAGTGTATACACAAAAAACAAACTCTACCACACAAGTAACTTGATGTATGAAGAGCCCTTTCTTGTAGTCTTACAGTGAGGTATACTATAACTAGAGTATTTTTACTTTTTGAGTCTAAGATACCGTTTTATAAAATGTCTTTTTAATGATTCTCCCAAGTGCCTCAGTCCCGTTGCAAAGCTTATGACTCGGGCTTGTTCGTAAAGAACTGATCCAGCCTGCTATGGGAATTCCTGACCTCACATGGTTCAAAATGTATTGAGGCTGCTCCACAGCCAAACATTTGAGGCAACTATCAATGCTGGAAGGGAGAGAGACCAGTTGTTCTTCACTTTGGTGCAGCTCTACCGGCATTAAAGGATATTAAAACAAAACAAAACAAAACAGAGGAATAGAAGACATTGAGTCCCAAATTGAAAAATATATTCTTCATTATAGCCCTATTTTACCTGTCAACATCCCATGCATTTCTTCTTAGTAAATCAACATATCAGAACCTCCTTGTAGATGCAAACATAGGTTCCTAAGGGCAAATTATGTGCCTTTAACTCCTTAAGGAAAAGAATGCTGTCCTGTAATTATTATTGTGTATCAGTTCTGTTATGAAGGAATGCATACCATCTTGCCTCACAGGAGGCACTTGGAAGATTAAGGCCCACAGCCACCAGGGACTTGACAGAAGACAAGGAAGAATCAGAGTTTACAGACTAAACAAAACAGAGACATCAGTGTTTGTTATCGGTGCATCAGTGAGATTTACAGTTCTTAAAATATGGGAGCAAAACATTTGTGAGGCAGATAAAGAAGATTGCAAAACTTCCAACAGAGATTGCTAATATTAACGTATAAAAGAACTATCCCACTGAAACAAGCTAGTGCTAATGGTTTAAAATACCACTTACACTTGCAGTGGCTTGTCCTAGGAGCACATATTTTCTCACAACCAGAAACAATTACTGGAATGTTTTAAAGCCCTTGTTCAATATGCAGTGTCAAGGGTTAGGGAAACAGCACTATGAATTTAATATCTCAAATACACTTAAGGATCTGAATTGGAAATATTTGATATTTGTGGTGAGGATAATATAATATGAGGCTTAGGAAAAGCCTGTTTCCATTCAAAGCATGAACACCAAAACAAGTGAAATGAAGGCATGAAAAAGGCAGAGCACAGCAAGAATAAAATAAAATAAAACAAAGTAGAAGTGTCACATAAAAATATGTTCTGTATTACTTTTCAGCTGCATAATTGACATCCTTTTAGTTTTTTTTGGACCAAAATGAAGATATTTTTATTTTAACCTAAAGAAGATGCTGGTAGAGTTGTTATGAGTAGAGAAATACATTTAGTTATTTTTTTTCCATTTAATACCTTACTGAAAATTTAATATTATTTTTTAAAAATGTAATCAACTTCCAGTTGTGCTAATTCTATCTAATCATCTAACCAGAGGCTTTGGAAGAAAATCCTTTGGAGAGGCATAATTTAGAGGCCTGTGACAGAAAGCACACGTTGTTTTTCTTCCTTGTGACTTGCTCTTTTTTTCTCTCGTGTGTTAGAGGATTCTGGTATTTTACAAAAGACAGGAGAATGAGCGGGGCACTATCGCACCTGGCAGCATGCAGAGATGACAAAAATAGCAACGCGAAATGTAAACCTCACTTATTACAGATTAGGCTTCAGGTCCGACTTTCCAAGAAAGATAGGCATATGGATTCCTGAACCTTGGGGAACATTATTTCCCTGCTTTCTAAGAGATTCCATGTTATTATCCAGATTCATGTTGTCAAGGTCAGGACCCTTCCCTTTTCCTGAGAACACCACCCTGTAGCCAGGCAATGCTGGAGGAAGTCGTTGGCGGGCATTGTTTTAGGGAGAAACTATTATTTATTAGGAGCCAAGCAGGGTGCCAGGGACTTTACATGTTGTAGCAGTCAGAGTCCTAGAAAGAACTAGGTGGCATGCTCAAACAGGGATAACTGGGGAGAATTTAATGAAGGGACTATTTACAAAATGGTCTATGGGGCTATTTTAGGGAAACTGGCAAGGGATGTTGTAGTGCATCAGGACTAGGAACTCTGGGGAGCCTTTCCCACCCACAGACTTACAGCAACTCAGGAGGGAGCACCTACATGAACCCAGAGAGGGGCTATAAAACTAGAACCACAAGCCACATTTCACCCCAGGCACCAAGCAGGGAGAGGACTCGGGGAAGAATACCCGCCCCCTCACTGTCTTGCCTACTCAAATTTCTTTCCGTGCCTCCCATCCACCAAGCTGAGCCAGAAGGTGGCAGGCCAGGGTGCTCATTGGTTGAGTCGGTAAATGTCATTACCTAGAACACAGAAGTGTATAGAAAATGGGAGAGTAGACTGGGGGGTGGAGAATACTCAGCACACATAGCATGTCACTCACCCCTTACTATCCTCATAACAAACACGTTATTCCTGTCAGCAGTTCACAGTGAGAGAAGCTTAACTTCCAAAGGTCACGTAACTTTCGCCAGAATACACAAGCAACAACACTAAGAATGAAACCTAGAACTTCTTAGTCCAAAGGGTGTTTCTTCATATATATATATATATATATATATATAATTTTATTGATTTCAGAGAGGAAGAGAGTGGAAGAGAAATAGAAACATCAATAATGAGAGAGAATCGTTGATTGTCTGCCTCCTGCATGCCCCCTTACTGGGGATCCAGCCCACAGTCCAGGCATGTGCCCCAACCAGGAATCGAACGCTGACCTCCTGGTTCATAGGTCCATGCTCAACCACTGATCCATGCCAGCCAGGCCAAAGTATGTTTCTTTTTCATAACTATGGAAACTCTGGTTTTTCATAGCAAAGTGCGAAAGGCTAGAGGGCAAGAATAGAATTGAGAAGCACAAATAACAGGAGAAAAGCAAAACTAGAGTAAGAAAATAGCTGACACATACTGAGCACTGGCTATATCCCAGGCATTGGGTTAAGCTTTTAAAAAATGTGCAGGATCCCATTAATCCTCTCATCCACTATATGAATGAGGTATTATTACCCCCATTTCACAGAAGAGGAAGCAGAGCCTTTGGGAGACTTAGTAGTTATCAGGGTCAGCCAAGTAGCAAGTGGTAGACTTATGGGCTCAGGTCATAGGGAATGTGTGTTGGGGGTGAGGGAGTTGTGGGGGGCGGGGGGCAGGAACCAAGATGAAAGAAGACTGTCTGCCACAACTGCCCTGGACTTCAAATGTCCTAGGAGCTTTTTCTTGTCATAAGAAAATCACTTTTTTACTTCTGTTTATTTTCTGCTCGTTTTACTATTCATGCATTACCATATCAGTTGTGGGGATGGTGGCAGAAAAGGAAATGAAACTCAGTTTGGGCCATTTTGTTACTTTAGGGATGCCTATGCAAATTGAGAGGCATATTCAAAACCGAACTCACCATATTCCCGCTTAAATAGGCTCCAAATTCTCTATGCAGTCTTAGTCACTGGCCCAACCTATTTTTCATTATCTACAAGGATCTGGAGACCTTCCCCGACGATTGTTATTAATATCTACCAGGTTCCTCTTTGAGTGGTTTTTTAAAATCACTCTCTATCATTCTAAAAGCATTGCATCCCTTTTGGGAAGATTTATTTCACTCTTCTGAAATATAGATATCAGTTATCAGGCACAATTTCCTTTGCCGTTGCTTGCTCATGCCCTGTGCCTGCTGTAATGCCTCAATAAAGTGGCTCTTAGATTATTGAATGGAAACTGGGCTTCTGTAACTTTTCTACATAAGCGAAAGCATTTGACTCGCTGCGAACATGTTCAGAAATGGATGCCTCAGAGTTTCCAGACATTCCTTCCTAGGAAAGACCAGGTACGGCTGCGATTGCCTGACTTCGTTTTTCATTTTCTTTGATATCCCACCTGACGTTAGCTCTGCTGTTCTTTAAATGTCAGACTTACTTGGAACCAGTCCTTTCACATGCTGTTTCATGAGGTTTGCAGATCTGAGGTGAATTCACAGTCTCTTGTTTCTATTTTCATGAATTCTTCTAGAGGACATGATCAGAAAGCCTCAAGGTTAACTGACTTCCAGATGGCATTTTTCAGCCAACGGGGCTATATTTTCAAACTCTCAAATGCTTTGGACACCTAGTCAAGTGTTTTGGCATTTGTCCCTATCAGCAGTAATTATTTCAAACCTGAGTGGTTGGCGAAGAATTCTCGAATCAAAGGTACCAAAGTTTCTTTGAGATCACTGAACATAAAGCAGAATCTTTTAGCTCCCAAGGAGGTGTGCACAGTTTGCTCTGAAGAAAGAAGCCTGCCAGCTACACTCTTCAGGTTTGGAGTGTTACAATGTCTCCTCTGCCACAGAGGCAGACGCATTCTAAATCAATCTCAGTTTATTCCTCTTCACCTCCCCCCCCCCCCCCCCCCCCCCCCCCCCGCCCCTTTCCCTCTATTGTGTTTCAGCAAGCCATCTTGCTGAGAGAATGGGACGCCCCGCTGCACTGCCTGGGTGCTGTAGCATTTGTGTTTAGTGGGTTGCTTTCTCTGTGTGACAACCTCTCCTACTGAATTGACATTCCACCCTGCTTGCTGCTCCCAGTGTCATCCCTTCTATCAGTATCTGTAGCAGTTGTGCTTCTTCTGGCTGAAAAGTCTCAATGTTTGCTTTTCAAATGTCATTCCTTCACCTCTCTCCATATTCAGACTCAAATGTATTCAGAATAAATGATGCACAAAGGACAGTTTAAACACAGCAAAGCAGTTGCAGGCAAGGCATCTCCACTTCCAGGGGCTGTTCTTCCCTAACAACAAGTGTTGCATTGTCATTTAAATACATTTCTGGCACAGAAGACATGGCTGTGGATCTGCTTTGGCAACTGGAGAATGTTCAGTGGTTGCCAGGCAAAGAGGGAAAAAAGAGTAGACGAAGACGGCATAGAATGATCAGTTGACATGAGCTGCCTTTCGTTGGTTTCTCATACTCACTGCCCCTCAATAAGCTGGTCTTTACCATGGCAAAAGCTAGTAATTTCTCTCTCCCCTGCCCATGGTAGGTTCACCATTTCTCTCCATGGATCCTTGCACCTTGACCACATTAAGTCTTGCTTTAGATCCTCAAGTTTGATATTTTATCATTTAAAAAAATTATAATATGATAATGCCAATGAGAAAGGTTGTTTGTGAAATATGTATTAGCATCCAAATATAATATCATGCAGTAGGCATGCCAGAATCTTATCCAGAATTTAGCTCTTACAGTTCAGACATGGCATAGGAGTAATATAGCAGAGTTTATAATTTTAAAGCATTAAATTCATTTATTAAAATGACCTCGCTGCCATTATGATATGATTCAGGGTTGTTTTTCTAGTGGCTAATTGATAAGTAATGCAAATACCATTTCACTGTGTGGTTTGCCTCCTTCATAATCCATTTGCCTCATGATTAGCCAGGGCTGAAGGCTCTGTGTGTGGCTAAGAGCAGGATGAAGCCACTTGACCCATTTGGACATTAAATCCATCACTTCAACCTTGCTAAATATAACTAACCACAAAAATAGTCATCAGAAAGCAAAGTTCCCATCATTGTAAGTTTATTTTAACTTTTGAGATCAAGAGAGATGAAAAATAATTACTTTCAAGCCTAAATAACACCATAAAAGTTGCCTTGCCTTCTTCATTAACAGGTTCAAGTAAGAAAATATTTAATCTGGTTTTTAGTGTTAAAATCATAGTATTGTATAGCTCTTACTATGCACTAAAAACTTTACTTAAGAGTACTAAAGGTAAAATTAGTTTATCCTTATTAAGCTCTAATAAATGTCTATTATCTATATATATAAAAGCCTAAGCAACTGGTAGCTATGACACGCACTGACCACCAGGAGGAGACAGATGCTCAACACAGGAGCTGCTGAGCTGCGGTGACTTAGCAGCTGCGGTTCTTGGGTGATGCACCTGGAACCAGAGAGGAGGAAGCCTGGTTCTGGGTGCATCACCCAAGAACCACCCTCTCACAATCCAGGACTCTTGGGGGATGTTGGAGAGCCAGTTTTGGCCCAATCATCTCAGGCCCAGCCAAGGGATCCCACTGGTGCACAGATTCGTGCAACAGGCCTCTACTTCCAGTATAAGGCACATTAACAACTAAGTAGATTGCCAAGTGGCACACAGTGAGTAGTAAAACTGGAGTTTAAGCTGAAGATGTAGCTGAAGAGACCATGATCTTGACTACTATGCAATCCTACTTCCCAACTCCTTGATCTCGAACTACTATCATCAGCAACAACAAGTACCTGGACCAATACATGCTTTTTCATACATTTCCTTTTCATCATGATTCTAAGCATTCATAGTCCAACTCAAATGCTAGCTCTCTCTAACTCCTTTGCCTGAGACCCTCAACAAAATAATAAATAAATATGTTATTATTATATTTAAAGTAAAATGATTATTGTTTTCTCTAGTAGTGGCTGCCTTCCTGTACTGCTATTATACAGATGGACTTCTGCTTTTATGCTGGCTTCTCTCCTGCAAAGCAGACCCCCATATCCATAGAATGGGTCACATGTTTTCTTCTCCATGTTGCTCTTATGCTTTGGGCATGCTCAGCATCTGTCTCTCTACTTATCCACCATTATCTCTTCATATCTAGACAGGAAAAAATCCTCTCAAGAGTGTAGATGATGAAGGAAACTAGCAATCCCTTCTTGAAGAGAAAAATAAATTTATGTTTGAGGACATAATTGGTAGTTACCCTAAACTAATCAACAATGAGCTTTAAACCTTTTCTCTTTTTCTCATTTTCCACATACATTCATTAGTAAGACTTGTCAGCAAAACCTTCAAAATACATCTTAAACCTGATCAGTTTGATTTTTACAACTATCACCTTACAACTAAACTCAGTCCATCCTGTGTCTGAGTTTATATTTTTGTTATATAATAACTTTTCTAACTTGCCTTCTGGCTTCCACTCTTGACCTCCATTCACCAACTGCTGGCAAAGTAATAACTTGAAATTTTAAATCAGATCACATCACTCTTCTGTTTTCAACTCTCCACTGGCTTTTCATCACACTTAAAATAAATCCCGAAGCCTTTACGATAGCCCTACATGGTTTAACATTGGCTGTTCCTTCAAACTCACTTTCTACCTCCCTAACTCTTACTCTCACCACTGGAGATATACTGGCTTCTTTGGTGTCTCTGAATATGCCAAACACATCTTATTCCAGGGCCTTTGAATTTGCCCTCTAGGCTCCCTACTTGGAATGCCCTTACCGCACACATTTGTGGATATTCATTCCTATTTAAATTGTCACCATGCCAGAAAGTACTTTTTCTGAAAAAAATGTACCTCCCCAGTCATAATCTATTCTTTTACCTATTTCATGTTTCTTCACAGTATTTTGATTTCTTTATTATGTGTTTTCTATTAGAATGTAAATTCTCTGAGATGCAGGTCTGTTGTGTTCATTACTTTATCCCTAGCAGATAAAAATGGTAGGTAGTAGATAGTCAATAAATATTTGTTGAATGAATGAAATTCAGGTTAGTTCTAGATCTAAAATATGAGTTTGAGAAAATTTCTCTGTTTAGTGCCTTAAAATGTGAGTGGCTCAATTTCAATAACTACTAGTAACCTTTTAGGAAAATTTATGAAAATATTAATTTTCTGTCTTTGAAGAATATTACGTATCTACACTAATAAAAGAATAATATGCTAATTGGTGTCACTCTGCTAAACCTAAGCCATGCCCACCAGCCAATCAGAACAACTATATGCAAATTAACCCAGCCACGGAGCTGGAACAAGCAGGAGGCTTGCCCTGGCATGGAGGAAGCTAAGGTTTCTGCCTGCCTTGGCCGGCTGTGGCCTCCACTCAAGACAATAAAATTTCAATTATAGAAGATAAATAAACCTCAGATACCTGCTTCCAGCAGGCTTGGACTCAAGGAAGTGCTGGGAGCCTGGGTTGTCAGCGGCAACCCAACCTGGGCTCCGGTTAAAGAAACAAAGTTTCAATTGTAGAAGATAAATAAATCCCAGATACCTGCTTCCAAACAGCCATCAGCCACTCACCAATGCTGGCCAGGCACCCCAGCAGGGATCCCCTCTCTGAAGGGGCTGTGGCCAGCCTGCAAACAGCCATCAGCCACTCACCAGGCTGGCCAGGCACCCCAGTGGGACCCCTACCCTGTTCCAGGACACCCTTCAGGGCAAACCAGCCTGCCCCCACCCGTGCACCAGGCCTCTATCCTATTTAAAAAAAGGGTAATATGCAAATTGACCCTAACAGCAGAACCACTGGTAATGACTGGTCACTATGACACACAGTGACCACCAGGGGGCAGATGCTCAATGCAGGAGCTGCCCCTGGTGGTCAGTGCACTCCCACAGGGGTAGCTCTGCTCAGCCACAAGGCAGGCTGATGGCTGCCAGTACAGCAGTGGTTGTGGGAGCCTCTCCTGCCTCCTCAGCAGCACTAAGGATGTCCGACTGCAGCTTAGGCCTGCTCCCTGCTGCCAAGGGCTGCCAGAGGGATGTCTGACTGCCATCTTAGGCCTGATCCCCGAGGGAGCGGGCCTAAGCCAGCAGGTGGACATCTTGTCAGGGGTCCCAGATTGCTGGGTTGAGGGACCCCCTGCAAGTGCACAAATTTTTGTGCACTGGGCCTCTAGCATAGAAATAAAACAAAAAATGATCTGAATATAGGTTTAGGGACACAGCAAGAAAGAGAATAGCTGTTAAGAAAGACAAGACCTGAAAGATGGGGTCCTTCTTATTTCAACAATTTAAAATGTGAATACTGTATAGATTCATGTAGCATACCAAGACCCACTGAAATCTTGTTAGTATGACCCACATGAATGTCAAGATTGGAGAGTTAGATCTTTTTAAGCTTTATTTAGAAGTCAGTAGATTTGAGGTAATACTTTAGACTTCAGGCTCTGACAAGGTTTGCCAAATTGCAATCCTTTTGGAAAAAGCTATATGAGCCTGGGCATCTGGGAGAGATTTACTGAAATTGAATGCTGTAGATAGCAGGAATTTATTTCAGTCCTTGTGGGTTGCACTTGAGGTATGCTGGAAGTTAGAGGCCTTCTGTGTCTTCCACTTTGAATACTTAGTTGCATTTAAACTCCACATTAAATGATTTGTATAGAAGTCATGTCTGCTGATCAAGCCTAAACTCACATAAATCAAAGCCTTATTTTGGATGACTCAGTTGCACACATACTCAGTGATTTCCTAAAGGAAACTATTGGGATGCTTATATTATCTGATACTCCTTCTGTTACCTATTGTTAAAGCACAGCTCATCTACAGGTTGGCAGCCTCCCACTGTTCAGACCCTGGTGATGGCACTGCCAATAGTTGAGCAAATGGCTGAAAAATCACAAGATATGTTTTGCACTGCAGATTTGCTAATGGGCTGTAATCTTTCACTATTGGAAGACAGAGTTCCATAATTTTGGAGCAATGAGAGACTGTAACACTCAGACTCCTTCATTTTATAGTTACAAGAAACTAGTCCCCAGTTAGGGCAGTGGCTATGCATGTTCATCACCAAATTAACTGTCAGTAGCGGCGACAGTGGAACACGGTGTTCTGATTGCCACTGTAATCTTTTTTCTTGGAGGGTCGAAGCTTTATTGCAAGATTTATAAGTGGGATAGGCAGAATGGTGGCTCCCATGACCTTAAACCCCTGGTGTTACACCCATAAATACGTTCTCTCACATGGCAAAAGGGACTTTCAGATATACTTAAGGTTACTAATAATCTGAGATTAACATAGGGACATTACCCTGGATTATCCAGCTGTGGCCAGTATAATAACATGCACCCTTAACAGGAGAAGAGAACTCAGAGAGATTAGGAGCCAGAGAAAGACAGAAGTGCCACTGATAGCTTGAAATAGAACTCCTGAGTCAGAGAACATGGGCAGCCACTAGAAGCCTCAGCCCACCGTCACACAGAAATGGGGACCTCAGTCCCACAGCCACATGGAACCAAAACTGGCCAACAATCTGAATGAAATTGGAAATTAGTTTTCCCCCAGAGTCACCAGAAAGGAATGCAATTCTAACATCACCTTGATTTCAGAACCCAGGTGAGTCATGGAAACTGAAATAAATGGGGGTTGTTTTAAGCTACAAAGGCTTTTGGTATTTTATTTTTTTTACAGCAGCAGGATAAAATTGATGCAGTTTGTCAAAATGTTTCTGCTACCCTTTCTCAGTCTTTTAGAGTTTAATGGTGCCCTATATCCTCATTTTCATCTCTAAGTAGGAAAATGATACATGTAAATGTCAACTTGCATGCTAACTTTCACCCGCACACTAGCAGGGCTTCCCCTATCCCAGTAAATGCCCTCCGATCTTTCTGGGGATCTCCAGTGGATGGGTTTTTTATGGCCTCACAACAGTGGCCTCTGTCTCTCCTTTCATGGGCCCCGCTTGCTTGTCCATTTCCATTGCTTTGCCAATGCCCCACCTCACGGGTTCACTCACATCAGGGAGGAGCCTCAAGATCCTCCCAAGGCTTCAAATCTCAGGAAGCCAGAGCTGTGCTGTTTCTGCACAGAGACAGACAGAATGGACCGCTCTCTCTGTTCACTTACGGTCGCTGGGCTCCAAAGAAGGTATCCCTGAGCTTGGGCGTCCCACGAGGTCCTCTCTACTTTCTTTGAGGAACCTCATGAGCCCTCAGAGCCTTCTGCTGTGTGCCATCCCTTCCCACAAGGAGAAGGAAACCCAGTTCATAGGAATCCTGCCACCTTCTTTCCTCCTTTATTTCCCTTCTCCTTATCTTGGCTCCTCATCGAGTGAAAGGTATTCTTCTGGTGACAAAACAAAAACTGCCTCCCACACTAATGGAGAAAGCTGGTGTGCAGGCCTGCGTGTATGCATGCATGCATGTAATTATTTGACCAGCACAAATATTCCTTATAAACTTAGAAATGATTTGCTCTTGGTTAAAACGAATCAGATGTTTATAATCTCTGAGCATGTTTTGGTAATAGAAACTACAGTGGCTAAATAGTATTAGCCACTATGTATGTCCACCGCCTAATCCCCAGAACCTGTGGGTCTTACCTTATATGGCAAAAAAAAGGGGGGGATTAATTTAAGGATTTTGAGATGAAGACTGTTTCCTGGATTATCCAGGTAGGTCATAAATCCAATAGCCAGTATTCTTGTGAGAGTGCGGCAGAGGACAATTTGACAGACACTACAGGGAGAAGACATCTGGACAAGCAGGAGGCAGCGTGGCCTTCGTGAGAGAGATTGGAGGTTCCGCAAACCAAGGAATGCCTGGAGCCAATAGGAGCTGAAAGATGCAAGAAACAGATTCTCCCCTCGAGTCCTTGAAGGGAGCTTGGCCCTGCTCAGACCTTGACTTCAGTTTTCTGGCCTCCAGGGCTGTGAGAAAATACCAGCCAAGGCTGTGGCAATTTGTTATGGTAGCTGCAGGAAACTAACTCAGACAGCAAACCCTTAGACTCTAAAACTGTGTAAAATATACAAAATGCTCTCCCTTTTAGATGCCTGCTTATGCACAGAGGAGCTCTACTGCCTGTAAATCAGTGCTCACAGTCACCTCATTAGATGTGGAACTTACCAGAATATTTGGTCAAAGTATTTGTCAATGAGCTAGTTCTCCTTAAAAGCCTGTGACATTGTACTGTACATTGCTAATTAATTTATATTTATTGAAAGCTTACTCTGAGTAAATCAGATCAGTATGCCAGGAACGATAGGGGAGGGAAAAACAGTGAAGAAATAATAACGCCAAACACTTTCATAGCACTATGTGTCAGGCACTGTTCTCAGTACTCAGCAGACAGTTCATTTATACGGTATATCGTAATATCCACAGCCCTTGGTGATTAGAGCTTTTATTCTCCCACTGTACGGAGAACTCAGAGACACTGACGAGAGTCAGGTGACTTGCCCAAGGTCCCAGGCCTGGTGAGTCCCATTGCTGAGAATCAAAGTCTGGACTCATTGACTGCCCCCAACCTTGGGTGATAGGGAGAACCACATCTCAGAGGCCAAGAGAAACCGTGAGATACGTCCAGATTCTTAGACCTGGTAATAACAGCTGTCCTAAGTATGCATTTTCTCCTCAGTGTAGATGTGACGAGAGCAGGAGAATGCAGCATTTAAGTCCTAGATGTTGTTTGTTTGTTTGTTTGTTTGTTTGTTTTCCCTTTTCTTTCTTCTAAGTTACATATACCCAGGCCCCAAAGTTCTCTCCTTACCCTGCTCCGGTCTTTGACAATCAATCAAGGTTCTGTTTCTACAACCTTGTGTCACACCCAGTACAAGATCCTTTTCACTGGAAAGCTCGCTTGCCGGGGGAGGTGAATGGAGGAGGGTGTGATTAGGACCATTTGTTTTCCTTCCCCAGGACCCCTTCTCTGGAGCACTTTTGAGTTTCCTGGCTGGGGCACCAGGGGGCAGATGGTGGAAGCCTTGTGCTCTGTGCAGGTGTAGCAAACACGCTCCTCGGGAAGATCTCTTCCCGCCGAGTTGATGGACGAGAGGCTGTGAACTGTGATATCACCAGGAGTCAGGCTTGTGAGGGTTGAAACAGCACAGACAGCTGCTGCCTTTACGGCCGGGCGGGGCCAGGAGACAAGATGCCTCATTGACAAGAGACACGGAGAATGTGTGCGAAGGTGTTGCCAAAACAGTTAACGGAATCCACGGAGAAATTTCGATTTCTGTTGTTGGAAAAAGGGGAGGGAACTGAGGAAATTGAACTTTCAGGGAAGTCTGATAATTAAACTCAGGAGCACTGACAGGGTAGCTGAACACAACAGATAAATAACTACTTTCTGGTAATTATAAGCCAGAATGGAAACATATGAGACAAGCTGGTTCATTTGGTATTTCCAAGTCTGACATTTCGATTCTAGGGGATATGTGGATCTGTGCTAACAGAGCTTCTTTTTCCCCACGCCCTTCCCCTTTCCCACTCCCCATTGCTTGCTGAAAAAGAAATGTAATTTTGGCGCCAGTCTCCCGCACATTCCCTAGGCACCCTTCCCATCACCTGGCACAGCTCAAAGCCCACTGCTGCTGGCACAGTTGCTGAGAGGGTGTCTGCTTTTCTGAAGGTATCACATAGTACTGAAAAGAGCCCTGGTGTCCCTCACAGAAAGACATATTTATAGGTGTCCTCCACCATCCTACAGTGAAAGCTTCTGTCAAGTCATCTCATGGTACAGACACATCCTTTCACAAAGAGGAAACTGAGGCAAAGAGTCCTTTGCTAGGATTCACTGTTTTCCGTAGGAATAAAACCGACACTTAAGCCGAGAGAACAAAACCATTCTTCTCTTTGACGAATAGAAAGGACAAGGAGACACCCAATTTTCCTCCTTTCTTTGAGGATAGGGTTAGAATACTTTTCACAGCTGAATTCACACAATAGGATAAAGACTGCACCCTTTCTCTGTGATGTGTGAACTGGATGGGCGCCTAGGTCTTTAGGCAGGGAGGAAAATGAATGCTTTTTCTGGGCTGGTCTCATAATGAACCCACCCCATTGAAGAGCTGAGCATGTCCCTGTGGCCTCAAGCCGAGTGACCTGCAGTGACCTGACTCCAACTCCAGATGGTTTAGGTTTTATTGTGCTGACCCCCCACCCCATGTTTTCTTCACTGTTTTTAATTCACAAAAGCAGCTTGGTGATTTATTAATTTCTGTGGGAGAATCAGCTCCCAGTGCCCGCCCTGTGGCCTGGCGGGGAGACATTTCCCAGCTTTGTTGGGGAAGACAGTCCACCCCCCTGGCACTTGAGCAGGACGAAATGGAATGCCTTTTGTTGTAAACACCTAATTTGTTCATTCTGAACTGTCTGAGTAACTAGATCAAAGGCCAGTGTCAAATGCCTAAAGCAGTGTTTGTCAGCAGTGGACTTTTTTATTCCGCTTGTTCTAAAGCCACTGAAAGGGGGGGAAAGACTCTTACTGTATTTCCACAAAAGCACTGGGAAAGCTCATTGGCAGCCTCTTGCAACAGAATGAGTACATGCTCCTGAGCACTGGCCATTTGTCTCCTGATTACAACAGACCTGGGGGGGGACTGGTGCAGGCTTTGAACTCCACCTCTTTCCCCCAGAGCCTCCTGCTCTGACAGTTCCACCCCCCCGCCCCCGCCCTCTCAGCACAGAGCCCTGGGAGTCAGAGCTCCTCTCCACGGTGGGTTTTTGTCTGCTCTTGAGATGAAAACGGGGCTTTCTCGTTTGCAGTGTGTTGACTTGTCTTGGGGAAAAAATGGATTTTTAAACTATTCTCATTAGGAATTCAGTGGTGGTCATAATGAACACATTGATCGTGCATGTGGGTTTCACATGCGTGACGAACGAGGGCGGCAATGTAGAGGAAGCAGAGAAAGGCCTGAAAAAGGCATCCAGTCCCTAAAATGAAAAATGGCAACAGTGGGTACAATGGCATTAGCGGCTATGCTTCAGCCAACTCGGTCTTTCTGCTCGTGGATTTATAAGGACTCACATTATGCTTTGCTCCTTGTAGAACTATTGTTTTGAAATGAGGTAGAACATGTCTTTATTACCCTGAAAGCACAGGTTTTCTATTAGGCAATCTTGAGGGCCGTGGAGGTATATGCTCCTCACTCACATCTGTGTTCACTGGCATCCCTAAGTTCTACTCAAGCCAGCCTTTGGGAGGTAAAGCTTGGGCTGAAAGTTCATTTCACACTTTGCAGCAGTTGTAGTCATTAACCTCTTTTTCTTGCTTAGTTTTATTTGATTGTTCATTTCCTTAAATGGAGAGTAAACTATAACATATTTGCAAAAGCTTCCTCTATTTCAGATGATCTAAATTTGTCTTATACATTTGCCCCCATCTTCTTTTATATTCATACTCACTTTGTTTTCCCCTCTTCACAATTATTTTTCTTATATTTAAAAAAAAAAAAAGAAAGAAAGAAAAGAAGAGGATGAGGTGAGGAAGAAGCAGTAGCTGCAATGAGCTGTGCTTTGACAGCTTCCCTTCCCTCCCATTTCAGGGCTGGGAAATGCTGGAACAAAGGCAGCCAGTGATCCTGAATGGGGCTCCTGCTGGTGAGGCTGTGATCCGCCTGGGATAAGAATGCAAGCTTTTCAGCACTGGTTGGATTTTTGTATTTATCTTTGGAATGTATGCTCAGCCATGCTGGTGAAGGACGTGTTCTTGCAGTGTCCTTCTGTGGCCCACCACTTTGCTGAGTGGAATGGAAGAAGTGGAATGGAAGAAGTGGAATGTAACCTGTCCACCTTCTGTCAGTAAGAAGTAGTCCAGCAGTTGCTTTTAAAACACAAAGAGAGTCCCAGCTCATGTCAGTGTCAGTGTTAGCAGGGATTCAGTTCTTGTTCTATTCTGGCCAGATGTGCATGTGGGGAAGTCATGTTGCTTCTGCTGACATGTTACTAGTGAACAGCTCTTGAGGCCTGGGGGGCAAGTAGCAAGAATGGGATGAACCAAAAAGGCAGTAAGTATCCTTAGTCCTGGGGAAGGTATGGGGTGGGGGTGGGGTAGTTATTTAGGTCACACCCAAACTTCTTATGTGATGCACATCCCAATCTAGGAATCAGCATTCCCATCGCAGGAGACAGTTCTCCTGTGTCCCCTCCCAGTCAACCCCCTTCCGACCCCACAGGTCTGCACTCTTCTGACTCTTATCCCCTTACATTAATTTTCCACATTTGCTTTTAAGTTGCTAATCCATCAAGTCTGATACCTACATGAGAAAAACAAACAGCACTGCTTTGAGAGTTGAAGACTTATGTATATTTTACATATACATAAAATATAACCTGACACCTAAAATATAATCTTTGTGTATTAGAGATATGTTGAGAATCATTCTGGAATATTTCCCCCTAAGCTATTTAGCATTAATGACATTTCACGAAAAATAGAGATTCAGTGGTTGTTATAAGTATTTGGTTTATAAACTGTAAACAGATCTGTGACGTTAAGGGCTGAAACAGTGCAAAGGCTCCAGGTGTCTTAAGATGACAGTTTCATAGAACAGCAGCAACCCCTCTAACCTCATTAGATTAGCCAGAGCTCTCGTTCTCTCCTAAAACACATGACTGCCTACTGTTCCCTGCAAGCAACTGGCCAGAGGGCTGTTCTCGGCGGGTCTGTTCATTTACCCCCTCTCGTTGAACGGATTCCTTATTGTGTTTATATAACACAAGCTGTACTTCTTATTATTACTATTTAATTTTATAAATATTACATCAAGTGGCCAAAACTGAATGTGAAGGAAATTAAATTTCTATGGAAAGAAATTTAATGCTGAAGAATAATTTGATAAAGTTGGCATGTTAAAATAACAACAAAAAAGTTGATGTCAAATTAGATGGACTTGACAACTATAAAAAAATAAATGAGGAAAGAAGTTATCTTTATATTCTTAGCCATCTAAAGAAACTAAACTGGAAGGCAAAGCTGATGCATGATGAAAGATTTTTATTTTTATTTATTAAATAAACACACGGCATTTTCAATGAGCTTGGTACTGTTCTAGGTGTTTTAGAAATATTAACCTACTTAATTCTCATAACTACTCTGTGTAGTAGGTAATATTATCCCATTTGACATAAACAAAGGCACAGAGAGGCTACGTAACTTCCCATAAGTCACACAGCTAGCAAGCAGCAGAGCTGAGCTTCAGAATTCAGGCAGCTTTGTTTAGATTCCATTCTCTTTCCACTGTGCTACCCTACCTCTATCTATGGCAGTCTCTGCAACTCTCCAACTGGCACTTCCACTTGCAGAAGGAAAAACACAAGATGCTGTAGTTCTTCATCAAAAGACTGAAGAAGGAAAGTTTCCACCTAAATTGTGTTTTTGTTCAACAAAAATGCTTCTATTATCTTGGTTTCTCTCTTTTTGAATGTCGGCTTTAATCTGTTGCTGTTTACTGACCCACTTCCATTGGATAAATGGGCTTCTACTTTGCAAACAATGGCTTAATATATTCATTTCCCATTAAGTTTTAAAAGAGCACAGCCGTCTAGATTTGTTAGCAAGGCCAAGATTATCTGTGAAATGAAAAAGAGTTGAATTAGGTGACTTATCAGACCCTTTCTAACATTAACGTTTTGTGGCCCCAAATGTGTTGCCTCTGTGGGGCTTCATTAGCTTTATATTGTTTTATGAACACAGATGTACACATACCTGTAACCTCACCCGCCTGCTCAGAATTGAAAAACAGAATATGAGGAAACTTAAATAAGCCTGAACCATCTCCACTGCCGGCAAAACACCTGCTACAAGTCATTTTCTTATGTGAAAGGACAAAACTTTCCTCTCTTTCTGTTCTTGCTATTATTTTTCTTAATTAAGGAGTAATTTACAGTCATTCACAGGAATCCAGTGAAATGCTCAGATCATATGCTATGAGTTTTAATAAACATATGTACTCATGTAACCTGCAGTTATATGTCATTTCCATTACTGCAGAAACATTCTCATGCGGCTCTTTTGGTCCGAACCTTCTGAGCCCTGTAGACAGCTACTCTTTTGATTTCTATCCTCAGAGATTAGTTTTCCTGTGAACAGATTTGCTTTTCGATTGTCAGACAATATAGTGTAATACAGCTTATCGGAAACTAAATAGTATTGTATTTGGCACTGAAGTGTTAGGTCTGATCTATATAATACTTGGACCCATCTGACAATATAAAATGTAAACGAGTAGTCAAGTAATGCCTTGCAGATTTTGTCATCTGCTGTAATACTGATTTCTGAGAGGAAAAAATAAATCTAGAGATCTGGGGTTTCCAAGTTTGATCACTGAGTTTGTGTGTATTTTTGCAGATCATGATATCTCTCATGCCCTCTCTTTCTCTTCCTCATGTGAAAATGGAAAGGATTGGACTAACAGCCTCTAACGAGGATGATTAGTGCTGCCTTGTTTTCTCAGAGCACTACACTCAAAGCACATTACAAACCCAAAGTAAAGGCACTGCCTTAAAAATTGTGCCTTGACATAGCTAAAATTTGGAAACAGCCTAAGTGCCCATCAGCAGATGAATGGATTAGAAAACTGTGGTACATCTACACAATGGAATACTATGCTGCTGTAAAAAGGAAGGAGTTCTTAGCATTTGCAGGAGTATAGATGGAGCTGGAGAACATAATGCTAAGTGAAATAAGCCAGTCAATGAAAGAAAAATACCACATGTACTCACTCATTTATGGATAATAATAACCATTATAAACTGGTGAACAAAAATGGATACAGAGGCAGAGCAGCATCAAACAGACTGTCAAATTACAGCAACAAGGACAGGAACATTGGGGAGGGGGCTAACAGATCAGCCAAGGGACTTTGGTGCATGCATTTAAGCATAAATAATGGACACAAAACACTGGGGGGTAGGGGAGGCGGGCGGAAGGGCAGGGGAAAAAAGAGATATATGTACCAATCTTTGTAAAACCTTATGTAATAAAAAAAATTTAAAAAAATTGTGCCTTGGGTTATGTGGAAACCTATGTGGATGTTGTAGAATGAGAGATCTCTAAAAACCAAGTTACTTTCATAGTCATTAGTTTAGGCGGTGTCCACTTATTTACGATATTTTTTATTCCATCACATGCCTCTTGAAAAGAATGATTGTTCCTGGTGTTTATTGCTGTGTAAGAAAATTCCACAGAGCTGGATAGCTTCAAACAATATATTGCAAACAACTCTCCAAGTCCTGTGGGTTGATTAGTTTCAGCTGGGCAGTTCTCCCTGGGCATTTCTCATGTGCTTACCGTCCAAGGGCAGCTGGATCTAGAGGCCTCTGAAGGTTTCTTACTCATATGTCTTGTGTCAGGGCTGGCATGAATGAGACAGCTTGAACTCGTTTGGTATCTCCATGCAGCTTCTCTAGGTGGTTCACTTGGGTCTTCCTCAGAGCATAGGGGTCTCAAGATATTCTGACTTTTTACTTGGTGGCTGGCTTCTTCCCATAGTGAGTGATGTAATTGGCAAAGGCAGAAACTTGTAGGCCTCTGTAGGTTTAGCCTCAAAAGTCAAGATACATCACTTATCCCTTTCACCACATGCTATTGGTAATGAAGCCACTTTACCTACCCAGATGCAAGGGGAGGAATATTAGACACCACTCCTCAATGGGAGGGGAAGGGGAGAAATGCCACCATCTTTAACCTACTGCTATGAGGTTTATATTTTTAGAAAAACAAAACAAAACAAAACATAAGCTCTCTCTTTTATGTGCTCAACAAACATCAATGTGTAATTCACTATTTAATAGTAAAGTCACTTAAACTAATATAATGTAAGGTATTATCTTGGTTATCATAAAAATGATAATAATTCCATTTATTCTGCAAAACAATGAAGTAAAATGTCTTCTTAAAGGTCACTGAATTCCCCAAGACAATTTTAGATACTTCACCACTTTGCTTTTGTAATGAAGACTAGTTTCTCAGAGGTTCCTTTCCTGATTTCTGATTACTGTTGAACATGTTGTATTTTTTTAAATAACATGAAAACTAATCCCCACCTGAAATTGTATTACCTATTCATTCATCTTGCTGTGTGGGTATTTTTGTCTCCTCTGGCATATTTGGTGTCAGACGTCCTTGACTAAATGAACCATTGAGTGAGTAAATGACTGTAGTTTCTACTGGTATGCAACCTGGCATCCTCGTTTTGAAATTTCTTTACCTCTATAGCTCTAACAACTTTCATTTACATTTGACTTCAACAATACATTACAGGAGTCAACTTGAACTCCTTTTCTCGATTTCCCCTCTCTGTGTATGGCCTCTTACAGCTGATTTAAACCTTGGCAACCCTTTCTGAGGCACTTCTCTGGAGTACATCTCATTCTTTTAGATTTTACTATCATTGTCTCAGGCGACGGATTCATCTTGACCTGTTATCTAAGCTATTACAAAAAGATTCTAGCTAGTTTTCTTCTTCATCACATTCCACAAGCGTTAGCATCTTAAAACTTAGGTTTTGTAATGGCATTCTGCTCTTCAGAAAACCTGTATGCACCACCCTTGTGCTTACAGGAGGGATTACAGGCTCCACAACTTTGTAGTCTAGTTGTGTCCCTCTTTTCCTGTCCATCTTTTCCAGTAGTGCAGACTCCCAACATTCCAACAATGCAAGTCTTCTAAACCAGTGTGTTTCAGTCTTTACTGGGCATTCAAGTAACCTGGGGATGTTGTTAAAATATAGGTTCTGATTGGGAAGTTCAAGGATGGAGCTTGAGACTCTGTATTTCTAACAAGCTCCCAGGTAGTCAGACCTCTCTTGGAGTAGCAAGGCTCCATTATGGAGTGTGTATGCACATGTATCTGTGCTGTATTCTCTCGCCCAGAATGTTTTCCTTACCTTACTGTTTGGTAAATTTCTATATTCTGAAAACCTAGATCTCATACTATTTTTAAAGCCTTTCTTTCTACCTTGCTCAGGAAGACTTGATTGAATCTTTATCTGTTTCCTTATGGTGTTTTGTTGATACATGTTTAGTTGTATACGTTTGTTTGTTTTTTCCTCCTAAGCTGTGAGTTTTTTGCAGGTTGTTGCAGTGTCATTGCAATTTATGTTAGAATTAAAACTCATACCTAAAGTAATTATTATATAATCTTTAAAGCATAGAGTATAAAATATATAATGTATAAAGTAGAGAGTATTCAAAAAATCCTTCGGAATACAGAGGTATGTGAAAGAATTGCCATGTGTCAACTATGTGCTAGTTTACTACACTTTAGTTTACTGAAACACCTTATATAGCAGCTGCTCAATACATATTTGTTGAAATTGTTTTAAAGCATGATATTAAGTCCAAAAATTTATTACAGAAAATGCTGGTCTGGCTATCAAGACATTTTTACTCTCTGTTGGAGAATGTGTTAGACCATAAATTACCTTCTTGAAAAATGTATAATATTTACTATCTAATTTAATGATCCAAAAATCTGTACTGAATCAGAAGTAGAAATGTTAAAGTAATTACCTTGAGAACTCAATTTAATGAATGCCCAATATATGAAAGCATTATTTCTGTAATCTTTTTTATTGCCCAATTTATCATTTTTATTATTCATTTACTTATGTTATATAGTTCTAGAAAGAATTATAATCTCTATCCCCCCATTTTTTCAAATATGATCTCTTAGAAAGCCACGAAAAGCTTTTATTTGAGTAGAGTTTTGATACTTGTTAAGTGAGTCTATTTAATTCTTATGTGCTTTAAATAATTTCCCTAGAGTTTTCCCTTAATTATATCCATACATGTGTTTAAACAAACATTTGCTCTCTTATAGTCCAAATTCTTTCAACTTGATCTTCTATGGTGACTAGCAAACTCAACTTGTGCTGTTTGCAATCATTTAATGGTGATGGTCTTCTAAGCATAGAATTCTGAGTTAGGAAGGCAAAGTCCTGGCATGGTATAAATATTTGTACCATACAAATAGCAAGGGGAATACACAATGTGGCCAACACTGGTTGGCCTCCCTCACACCCACCTTAAATACAAAACAAGAAGTTCATATGGTTTGTCACCATCACAATTAAAGGGTTTTTCCTTTTAGAACATACAGAGGAACATCTTGGTAAGAATGAATCACAAACTTGAAAAATAATTGATTCAACTGCAGCTTCAGACTCTTAAGAACTTCTTGCATGACTCTGGCCTAAATGTTAGTGCATTACATAATTGTTATAGAAACCTGTAAGTGGAAATTTGCAAAATGCTTCCAAAGCTTTTAAGATTATCTAACAATTCATACACATCAACAGAATAATACTTCCCAATATCAAGTTGATTGTGTTAGATAATTTTAAGAATTAAACGAATATAAATTTACAAAGATAACATTTTTCTATTTACATATAAAATAATTAAAATGAAAAGAAATATGGTAGTAACCTAAACATTTCCCAAGGTGTTTTTAAACCTATTAAGAATTTTGGATGATTTTGAAGAAAAAGGGAAGGCTTACTTCAGGAAAGAGTAAGATATTAAAAAGTGAATCAATTCTTTGGATGATTTGAGTTTGTTTTACAGCTTGGTTTATTCTAAAATAAATTTTATTTCTTCAACAAACTACTATGATAATAAAAATAAGACCTGCCATACAATTTTATTTTGGAATTTGGGGGTGGATGTGGGAGATACAGCAAAGTTATTTGTTGCATTTTTAATGTGTGTGTGGGGGGATCTCTTCAAGTCTTTAGCTTCCAAGCTGGTTTTGATGAAAAAGAATTGATAAGTGAATTGGCTGATGACTGATTGCTCAATGACATAAACTGTTTGTTTATCAATCTGATTGGAATAGATCTGGAAATACCAAGCAAACTACTTGGTAAGTGCAATTGTATTATATTGATACAAGCTTGCATTGTATCATGAGAGTAACTGCAAATTAGAGATTGGACAGGCTTGTGTTTCCATAAGCAAAATGGAAATTTTCTTTCATGAATTTGGACAATGTGGCCCACAGTCATTTCAATCCTATCTATGAAAAAGTGTCTCAGTTTAATTGAAGCATGATTCTTTAGCCTCCACAGAGATGGCTACTATCTATGCTGTGTGAGTAGTTAGCTAGCTTTGGTGTTTTTCACAGTAATGTAATACCCCTTTTCTGAGCAACCATTCTGCAATTGTCCACCGTTGTTGTTTGCTGGGAACCAATATAGAATCATGGGCTAATTAGCATAATATACTGAGGCTTCTATTTCTAGAGAATAGAAACAACATGCCCTAAAGATGGTGTATTTTACATCAAAGAGATAGTGATAATAAAAGTTATTAGCATTATACATGGAAATTATTTGAGATCTTGTTTCTCATGTTCTTATATTTATTTGAATAATATATTGGGGGTAAGGCACCCTAAAGCAAACATAGTAGAGGGAAGGGCTTCAAGACCTGCAGCCAAAATGCCTTGCAGGACCAAATATTGGTCCAGTCTAAAACCCCATGGAGACATTTGGTCCATGACAAAAGGCCCTTGATATTCGGCCCCATTTTCAATTATTGAACCAAGAAAACATAATGGTATTTTTATGTATTAGTCCTATAAACCAAGATATAAATAAACGTTATGGGCTATTTGAACCCAGGGATGTTTTCTAACTGTGGACATTTTTAAAAATATATATTTCTTTATTGATTTCAGAGAGGAAGGAAGAGGGAGAGAGAGATAGAAACATCAATGATGAGAGAGAATCATTGATCAGCTGCCTCCTGCGCGCCCTCCACCGGGGATTGAGCTTGCAACGCAGGTATGTGCCCTTGGCCAGAAACAAACCTGGGACCCCACAGTCCGCAGGCCGACACTCCACCCACTGAGCCCATCAGGCCAGCGCAAGTGTGGACATTCTTGGCAGGGCCAAGTATCAAGACCCATTAGGCATAAACCAGATATGCTCATGGACACTTCAGATGGGACCAAATTTCCAGAACCTTTAGGCATGGACCACATGTTTCTGTGGACATTTTGAACATGACCAAATGCCCACTAGTCACCAAAATGATGTAGAAAAGGCAACTGCACCTGGGGTTAGTACATGTGATAATAAGAAAATAAAGGATGAAGAGAGAAATGCCCTGGCCAGCAGTGGGGTTTTGTTTGCTTGCTTATTTGTCATATTCATTCACTTACTAAAATAACCACCATCTAGTAGGAAAAAAAAAGAGCTGCTTTCCTCTTTTAAGATGAAAAGTTATGAAAGAAAACACTGCAGTTTAGTCTAAGAAACAAAGGGAAGGTTAGCAAGTCCAAGTAGCCACAGGGCACCAAGAGAGGGTTCCAAGCCAGAGTGTAGGAAAAGGGTCATGCATGCCACAGACAGTAGCCATGAGCCATAACTAAAGAATATTGTTGTTTCCGCTAGTCACTTAGAGACCCAAGAGACTGGGGCTTCTTCACAAGACAGTTACATAGCATGTTTGGACTGCGTGCTTAATGTTGCTCTCTGTTCAATTTCATCCCAAAGCACTGCGCTGTGCTCTTTTAAATAGGAAGCTTTCACTTATCCAATAGAAATCACTTCTCAGTTGCTGAGTGAGGTTTCATGTGAAGTGAAAAAGCAAAGCCCCTTAAAAAAGGAACCTTGTTCTTTGGGACAGGGTCATTTTAACCCTAGAATTAAACAACACTCGGATTAATTGATATTCAAGGTAATTGTGCCATGTAATCCCTCTACTTCTTTTGCCTGCAGAAACAGTCAGACAATAGCTTTGTCACAGAACAAACTCAAAGGGAGGGTTCACTACATAGTAATTCATCCCATTACAGAAAAGATCTTGTGACTAATGCAAACCATTGGGTTTTTGAATTTGTCTCATGAATAGATTCCTTTGACATAAAATTTTGCTAGATTGACCCACTTCCCTTCTCTTCCCACCCCCTTCCTTCCCTTCCCTTTCCTTTGGATACTTTAAAAGAAACGTTTTTCACTGATGCAGACTGTAAGGGGCTAGATGCCCCACATTAATACTTCTAGCCATTGCTTACATTGAAAAGCTGGTTCCAGCGCTGGTACTTTGCACACACTGGCAGCCTAACACCACTGAAAGCCTCCATATGGGTGCAGGGAAACTCGACGGTGGATTACCCCCCAAACTACAGTCAACAGCACTGTAATGATGGAACACAAATGAGAGTAGGTTACAGCTTCGACTCCGATTTTGTAAGGTGGTGTTGGAAGGGAGGATAGGATGATTTCTTTCTATGCCTGTCCTCTTTTTAAAGTAATCACTGGAAGACATTGATTAAAGTTACTGAATTACAAATACAAAAACACCACATAAAACCCCAGAAATGTTATGAGTCAGTAGTAGGAATGCTCCCTGTCAGTCACAGGATGCTAAGCTTTATCCATTTCAAGTGCATATAACCCCTCAGGGCATTTTTTAGGGGAGTGCAGTCTCATTCCCACCCCCACAAAGGAACTTGAAACATTGATCCTGCCAATTTAGATTTTATGAGGGATTTAAAGTCACCACCACCTTCTACAGGGTTCAGTCATGCTCAGTTGGGACAAATAATGGCTTAGCAGGAATTGTTTACAATCCTGACGGACTCCTGTGGAGCTAATAAGTCTAGAAATACCACTTGGATGGAAACGAAATATAATATATTATTACTTGTTTTAAAAAATCCACTCCGTAGTCTCATGTATAAAAGTAAAAAATGCACAGGGCTAAGACATCCCTTTATTGTATCAAATTAAATCGGATTTAATGCCTGGTTGTGTGTCATCCAGCTCAGACCCATTTGTACAAGGCTGTGGAGTGAGGAGCGGGTTCAGATGAATGAATAGCTTTCTCATTACTTCACCCCATTCTGCTGTCTCTTTTCCTGTCCTTTGTATTATAATGGAGGACAGCTGTGGCAGTGAAGTGAATATTAACTAACCCCAGAGCCTCAGCAGATTGTGACTTTAATCCCTGCAAATACCAATAAAATCAAAATTTAATTACACTCAGAGTAGCTTTGTTAATGCCTGAAAAATATTTAACAATTAGTAGTTGGCTTAATTAAGCAAACTGCCTTTCACAAGCAACCTGAAAAGTCCTCCTAAGCCCTTCCCCCATCCATTTTTTTAAAATCCCTTAGACTAATTAGTCTGATGGAAACTCATGGCACTTCATTTACTATCACTGAGTTTGCTGCCTCGTTGATCTAGGTTATGAGCTTAACAGTCTCTAATAGAATAGGAAGTTGTTAAAAGAAAGAAATCAGACTCAACTGTACACAGCTACTTAACAAAAAATAATCCTTTTACAATAAATGTTCTGGGTATATATATATATATGAGAATATATATTATATATATTATATATATTATATATATGTGTGTATATACATATGACATATATATATATATATTCTCATTCATATGAGTGGCCAGATTATTATGACCACCTGACCTCTGTAGGCAAATTAGCTATAATTTCACACTGAGGTTGCTAGAGGGCCAGACCATTATAAATAGGGAAGCAGGTTGTGAAGAGATGGGTAAACAACGCAACTTAACAGCCATTAAACGTGGGATATATTTGAATATGAGTGGCCAGATTATTATGACCACCCCATCAGTACTTCATTGGGCCACCTTTTGCCTTCAGTACTGCAGCGATTCTTCTTGGCATTGACTCCACGAGATGTTGAAAGGTGATGCAAGGAATCTGACACCATGCCTGATGAAGAGCACTGTCCAGTTCTGTGAGATTCGATGGTTGTGGAACCAGCTGCCTGATGGCTCTTTTAACTTTGTCCCACAAATGCTCAATTGGATTGAGATTGTAGGGGTGATTGTGGGGGCCACCTAAGCAAGGTAAAGTCTCCCTCATGTTCCTGAAACCACTCCTGCACAATACGAGCACTGTGGCATGGCACATTGTCTTGTTGGAAGAAGCCATCTCCATTGGGATACGCCATCAACATGATAGGATGAACTTGATCAGCAACGATACTTAGGTATGTTGTGCTATTCAGACTTTGTTCCACATGAATTAAAGGGCCCAAATCATGCCAGGAAAACATGCCCCAAACCATAACACTGCCCCCACCAGCTTGAAGGGTTGTACTCATGCATGTGGGGTTCATGTTTTCATGCTGTTTCTGCCAAATTCTCACTCTGCCATCTGCATGATGCAACTGGAAACGTGATTCATTGGACCACATGACTTTTTTCCAATCCTTGCATTCTTGTGCGAATTGGAGACATTTTATCTTGGCAACTGCAGACAGCAAAGGTGTTCAAACAGGCCTTCGGCTTTCATATCCCATATGATGCAGTGTATGGCTAATTTGCCTACAGAGGTCAGGTGGTCAATAATCTGGCCACTCACGTTCAAAGGCTGTTAAATCACGTTGTTTACCCATATCTTCAGAAAAAAATCACTTCTCCTATTGTGGTAAACAACTTGCTTCCCTATTTATAATGGTCTGGCCCTCTAGCAACTTCAGTTCGAAATTATAACTAATTTGCCTACAAATGTCAGGTGGTCATAATAATCTGGCTACTCAGTGTATATTATGTGTGCATGTATATATAGAATCACTATATCTGTTACATTATTAATTATGGAAGATTCAAAAAAGGTCAAATAACAAATTAAGACAGAGTAACATCTAGCAAAAGAATTATTCTCTGTTTGTATCGATCGGAAACTGTCTACATTTAAGTTTGGAAGGGACAATTTGTACTCTTGTTTCTAAACAAAATAAAAATAAAAGAAGGATGAAAAAGCTGTTAAAGTGTAAATTCCAGCTCTGATTGATACATAATATTACCTGACCTACTTAGTTTCATGTTCATTTTCTCATCCAAGCACCAAATGTTTATTATAAATTGCTGGAGAGGTACAAAGATATTACTGTAAATCTTTGTCTGCACACCTGTGGGATATTTTTAAATGCCACAGAATGGTGGCTTATACTATCTAAGCTTCACTTGCATTTTGCACTTTGCAAAGTGCACTTTGCACTTGCATTTTTTAGAGAGTATTTGCCCCTAAATAACTGAGAGAATAATTCTTCAAAAGAAGTCAATTATTCAGTTAGAGAAAGACACGCATCACATGATCTCACCTATATGTGGAATCTAATGAACAAAACATACTGACAAACAAAACAGATCCAGAATCATGGAAACATGCAACAGACTGACAAATCTCAGAGGGAAGGGGGGCAGTAGGAAGAGTTTAGCCAGAGATTATATGAATATATGCATAACCCATGGACTCAGACAATAGAGTGGTGAAGGCCTGGGAAGTGGGCGGGAGGAGGGAGAATGGGGTCAATTGCAGGAAAAATGGGGACATCTGTTATTACTTTTAACAAGAAAGATAAATTTTAAAAAAGAAGAAAATAAAACAGAAATGAAAAATAACAACAAAATTGCCTTGGACAACCAAAACAATTCCCAGAGTTATCAAGGAATTTAGAGACCAGGGAGATCAACCTCATAGTTTACAAAGGAGAAAACTGGAATTTAAAGTTTAAGTGGTCACACAGGGCCATAGCAAGAACTGCCACAGAGTCATTGCAGATTCCTCCTGGCCCTCACATCAGACCATTCTTTCTGATATTCAACATAATGATAGCGAGATACATTATATAATTTACCAAATCACAGCAGATTGGAAGCTACAAATTAGGTGCTGACAAAGGGCTTCTAGAGGCTTAGAGTTCAGATGTGAAATATTAGAACAAATGGTAAAAATTGGGAACCTGCTAAGTAGAAATTTAAGTAACCTGGAAATAATGGCCTCTTGGTAACATCAACCCAGCAGACAAATAAACATCCCAAAATGTTTTAGTTGGAAATGTAGATCTGTGCTGCCTCAGCTCATCTCATTTTATCGTGTGTGTGTGCATGCGTGCGTGTGTGATTCCCTCCTTTGGGGCTTTTAAGACAATACCAAAAAAGATAGAGATAATATGCTGATTGAGTTATTTTCTTTTTGTGAACATCAAAAGGAAAATATTTTTCTCTGCTTCTAGTAAGTTCTGAGTATTTTAGTGTAAATGATATGTTCATTTTTTAATCTAGTGACCTGTAATCTCATTTTTAAGGTATGTTTGCATCCATATGGAGTTTTTCCTTTATACCTTTCTATTCTTCCTCATGTAAGACTAGTTCTTAAGTATTTTGGCTGTTGCTTAATTCAATGATTAATGGGAAATAGAAGAAAATGAGTTTCATTCATGTGTATGTGTGTGAAAGGATATGTTTGGTACACCCACACCTAACTCCATCAGCAGTCTCCAATCCAATATAATTTTGTACTTTTCCATGTAATTGGCAGGGTATGTTTTAAGTCTCATGGTTGGCTGAGGATGGAGATGAAATCACAGTTCATAATACAGAGGAAGGAGTACATATGGGTTGTGATTGAGATACTTGTGTTTGGACTGAAGAATTGTGTGGCATCTGGTGGGTGTGTAAATTCCCCAGTGGTGGCAATTTCACTCTTAAATGGTATAGGAAATGGCACATTATATTTCAAAATTTATATCTTTTAAAAGCGTGTATTAACATGGTAACACAAATTGATGGAAAATCTTATGGATTTTGCAGGAATAACTGGTTTTAATGTATCTGTGACTTGTGCTTCAGGTAATTTTGTCTATTAGTCACATACACATATCTTTATTTGTTCTTGAATGTATGTGGCATAACTATTAACCAAATGTTCTTCACCATCAAATTCTGCTTCTTCCGTGTGTTTTCTCATTCAAAAGAACATAATCATTCTCTTTAATGATACATATAATCCACTTCTAATGGACGGTTATACCTCTTTTCCATTCTTGAAAAGCATTATTGCTTTTAGTTTTTTTAGTTAAATGCTATCCAATTTGAACATAGTAAAATATACTTAATTGATCTTTAAGTTTCTCTGTAAAAGAGCAGCAAGTATTAAGAGACAAATAAAAAGTTGCCAAAATCAAATCACTTCAACTGTCTAAACTTTTCAGGTGAAATATGAGTGGAAATCCTCTTCTATTTCAAGTAAGCATATTTGTGGGTATGGTATTCTCTTTTGACTTTGAAATCATTTGAAAATAAAATAGCTTGTCCATGCTGGTTTTCAGTTTGTAAAATGTCAGCTGTAGCTGTGAAATGGTTGCTGAGCCTCATCATGTTGACTAATAGAGAAAGAACTGCTTTATTGGAAGACACATTATATCTTTCATGTTTCCAAAGCATCACTTTATCTATGCAAGCAAGAATTGATCTAATCATGGGCTGGTGACATTCCTTTTAACATCACCTCTTTAATATATCCTGCAATGCCAAATACATACATACACACACACACACACACACACACACACACGTGCCCCCTATACAATCTCTCCCCACAAAAGAGAAACTGTTATATTAATTATTTCTTGTGATTTAAATTTCAAGACAATTTATATTTAACTACACTGGTTATTTCTTATGTGATCACAGCACAATGAAAGATCTTAAGCTAGCTAAAGCCTGTCATTTAAGGTCAATAAAATCTCAAAGATAGGTAGAATAATAACATCGGAAGAACACAAAGAGCCCAACCTCCCTACTTCAGACACATGGATTTCTCAATTCAGCAGAAGTAATTTTCAGTCCTTTTGTAAACATCTCTACAGCTGGAGATTCTACAATTAACCAGGAATTTATCCTGATACTCCAATAGCCATTTCTAATGTCCATGTAAAACCACTTCCATCTCCTTCTAGCAGATTTTTCCATGGTGGTCAAGAATAACTGTGTAGAAGAGATCAACCAAAGGACTTGTATGCATGCATATAAGCATAACCAATGGACACAAAACACTGGGGGGTAGGGAGGATGGGGGAAGAGCAAGGGGAAAAAAAGAGATATATGTACTAATCTTTGTAATAGTTTATGCAATGAAAAAATTGAGAAAAAAAAAGAATAACTGTGTAGGATATTCTTGATACAATAGTTGCTCCTACTCTCTTGGAGACTGGTTGCTCCATAAATCTTTTTCCTTTTAAAAAAAATATATTTTTATTGATTTTAGAGAGGAAGGTAGAGGAAAAGAGAGAAACACCAATGATCAGAATCATTGATAGGTTGCCTCCTGCATGCCCCCTACTGGGGATCGAGCCTGCAACCCGGGTATGTGCGGATTTGAACTATGACTTACTGGTTTGTAGGTCAACACTCAACCACTGAGCCACACCAGCCAGGCTATTTTTTTTCCCCTTTTAATGATGATAATATTTCATTTGTTTGCCCTGATTTGGATTTTGTAATTAAACTCAATATTGCTTTTGAAAAAAAACAATTTTAGATTAGTTACTGAATTCTTGTTGGAATATTTCCAATAACATATTCTATTTGAATTTCTTCAGCTCAGATATTTTCAAAGAACTGTACCCACAACACATATCCATTCCCAGGGAAATGCCAGGGAACATTATTGGGTGGTATTCAAATACCATAACATTCAAATTTCCTGGCAAGGTTGACAGTAATACACAGAATGATATGTCAAAATTACTAACTTAAGGATGTATTTTGGTTCCAAACTTATTTCTTATAACATCTCTTATAGGATTTGTATAAAGAATGCTATGTAAATATCATTAATATTTATATATTTGCAAAACAGATTCACTGTTAGCTGCAATCAGGGGCAGGAACACATTTATAATGTGACAACAACTAAATGTAAGATTGATTCAATGAGAATTACTTCTCCCCCATGTGTTCCTGTCCTGGTTCCCGGAAATGTCAACATTAACCTTTCACTTTAATTTCCTGTTCTTGCTTTCAATTTAGCATCTGCAATTTCTTCTAACCAGTAATGTCTCTATGTTGATTGATAAGCTTTAAGTCTTACAGGAGAATTGTAATTCTTTTCCTCTGTTTTTCTTTTCCTTAATCTTTTTTTATTAATTTTCTCAGGATTCAGGAGTAAGAAAAAGAAATACATTTCCTGAAATATGTTGGGAAATAATTTCCATGGAGGAAAAGTAAACTCAAGTTACACTCTTACTTCTTCAAAGCTGTACTGTCGCAGTGGTGGAGGACACTTTATTCATTTTTTATTATTAAAAATATAAAATTTAGAATATGCAAAGGACCTTTGAGTATATATCATAGGCCCAACAATGAACAATAAATCTTACTTAACTAGCACATCTACCCACTACTCCCACCCTCATTTGTTGGATTATTATGAAGTAAATCCCAGACATCATATCATTTTATCCTTATATACTTTACTATAAAATTGTAAAAGATAAAGGCTCAAAAGTCAGGGTAGTACTGACATAAGAATAAACTTATAGATCAATGTAATATAATTGAGAACTCAAGAAAAAATAACCCAAATAAATACATCTATTGTCAAATGATTTTGTAAAAGGTAATAAGCATTTAATATAGGGAGGTAATGGGCTTTTCAACAGATGGTGTCAGATAACTGAATATCCACATCCATAAGAATAAATTGAACCCTTACCTCACACCATACACAAAACATTTACTCAAAAAATGTATCAAAGACTTAAGTGTAAGAACTAAATCTATAAAACTCTTAGCAGAAAATTTTGTGCTCATAGATTAGATAGTAGTTTCTACAAGACACCAAAGTGCAAACCACCAAAGAAAAAATAGATAAATTGGACTTCTTTACAATTAAAACTTTGTTTTTTCAAATGACATCATTAAGAAGGTAGAAAAAAAACCCCACAGAATGAAAAAGCATTTTCAGACCATATATCTGATAACAGTCTAGTATCCAGAATATATAAAAAGTTTCTAATTCATCAATAAAAGAAGACAATGCAATTAAAAATGGACAAAAGTTTGGAAAGGCACTTATCTAAAAAAGATGGACCAATAAACCCATGAAAAGATGTACAAAATCATTAGTCATTAGATATATACAAATCAAAACCTACATAACTAATTTTCTCTATTAAAAGTCTTCTGTTTAAAATACCTAGTGTAGTTTCTGCCTTTCTGCTTGGTCTCTATTTACCTACAGTGCCTATTTCAATAAATAGGCAGTAAATTTGATATGTTTACGTTGAATTACACATCTAATATTCTTTTGCATTTTTCACTTGGTTCACTATTTTGAGTAGTATTTTGAAAAATGTAATGCTTCTAGCTCATTATTTTTAACATTATTTTAGCACTATAATCAGGTCAAAAATTAAAATATAAAATGTTATTAAAAATATTTTCCTAACTGTCAAATTAATTTTGTATCTTAACTCAGGGTAAAATAATTTAGGAAATAACAATTTATTTCTTAGGTCTTGGTTTAAAAACTTTCTTTGGTTAGTACCTACCAGCTATACCAATTACACTTTCATTTATACATATGTAGGAGACAGGTACTTTAAAAGTTAAAAACAAAAACAACAATAACAAGGATATATATATATGACTTACCAGGATCCAAATACCATTAAGGAAAATTGCTTTCAGTTTAAATGAGAACAGATGGAAGATTCATGTGTTTTTGGACATAATTTTGGCACAAAGCAGAAAGAAACATTAAATAAGCCAAAAACTGAACCAAAATGTTAAAACAAAAAAAATCATGTGCACTTTACAAATTTCAGTAGTTCTACATAAGTAAACAACAGTATTAAAGCACACTGTTATATAATTTTATGCATTCTCTCTGTAATCTAACATCATATTATAAAGTGTATATGCATATATGTTAATTTATATATTTTAAGATTTGAACATTGAGATATCTACTCCAATAAGAGAGTAATATGCTAATTGTGTCACTCTGCAACACTCTAAGCCATGCCCACCAGCCAATCAGAGTGACTATATGCAAATTAACCCAACCAAGATCGTGGCTGGCAGCTGCAGAGCTAGAACAAACAGGAGGCTTGGTTGCCCTGGTGATGGAAGAAACTAGACTTCTCACCGACCTAGGCTGGCTGTGGCCTCTGCTCAAAGCAACAAAGTTTCAATTATAGAAGATAAATAAATCCCAGATACCTGCTTCCAGCCAGCCTCACTGGGAGCTTGGGTTGCTGGGGGCTGTGGCCAGCCTGCAAATAGCCATCAGCCCCTCATCCAGGATGGCCACACCCTCCTGGGGTGAGGGTCCCTGCTGGAGAGCTTGGCCAGCATGCACAGTCATCAGCCCCTCATCTAGACTAGCCAGGCAGCCCAGCATGACTCCCCTCCATGAAGGGGATGTGGCCAGCCTGAAAACGGCCCTAAGCCCCTCACCCAGGCTGGCCAGGCACTCCAGCAGGACCCCCACCCTGTTCCAGGACACCCTTAAGGGCAAACCAGCCAGCCCTTACCCATGCACCAGGCCTCTATCCTATATAATAAAAGGGTAATATGCAAACTGACCCTAACAGCAGAACCACTGGGAATGACTGGTCACTATGACACACACTGACCACTAGGGGGCAGACGTTCAATGTAGGAGCTGCCCCTGGTGGTCAGTGCACTCCCACATGGGGAGCTCTGTTCAGCCACAAGCCAGGCTGATGGATGCCAACATAGCAGTGGTGGTAGGAGCCTCTCCCAACTCCTCAGCAGCGCTAAGGATGTCTGACTGCAGCTTAGGCCTGCTCCCTGCTGGCAAGTGGACATCCCCCGAGGGCTCCTGGGCTGCCAGAGAGATGTCTGACTGCCAGCTTAGGCCCAATCCCCCGAGGGGTCCCAGACTGCAAGAAGACACAGGCCAGACTGAGGGGACCCCCACCGCCAGGGCATAAATTTTTGTTTATCGGGACTCTAGTCCCATGTAATAAAAGGTTAATATGCAAATAAACCAAACAGGGAAATGGCCTCTATGGAAATGGTCACTATGATGTGCACTGACTCCCAGGGGGCAGCCACTTAGTGCAGGAGTTGCCCTCTGGTGGTCAGTGCATTTCCACAGGGGGAACGCCACTCAGCCAAGAGGCAGGCTCATGGTTGATGAATGCAGTGGTGGTGGCGGGGGGCCTCTCCTGCCTCTGGACATCCACCAAAGGGTTCTGCACTGTGAGAGGGTACAGGCCAGGCTAAGGGACTCCCCCACCCCACTGCTTTCCCTCCCGCTGAGTGCACAAATGTCATGCACATGGCCTCTAGTGTAAAAATAATATTTAGTATTAAGATATGTTAAGATATATAGATATATCTCCAATCATGGACTCAGCAGATGTGTGAACAGTTTCTGATGACTTGTGCAAAACATTAATAAGAAATTGGGAAGGCATCAAAAGCTAGTCAGTATATTAATACATTTAGAAAGTTCATAGTGGATTTTCTGGGAATGGATGAGCTCTTTCAATAGTTACCAATCAGCTTGATGTGTAAAATAATCACAGAGTGCCATGAATACATACAAAATAATACTTGCTTCACTTTTACTTATTTTTATTTATTTACTAGAGGCCTGGTGCACAAAAATTTGTGCACTCGGGGTGGGTCCCTTAGCCCGACCTGTGCCCTCTAGCAGCAGTCTGGGACCCTACGAGAAATGTCCACCTGCTGGCATGCCTGGCCAGCCTGGGTGAGAGGCTAATGGCTGTTTCAGGCTGCCCACAGCCCCTTCAGGGTTCGGGTCACTACTGGGGTGCCTGGCTAGAAGCAGGTATCTGGGATTTATTTAACTTCTATAATTGAAATTTTGTTACCTTGGTCCCCGCTCGAAGTCTGGGTTGCCCCAAGCAACCCAAGGTTCCAGCCCGGCAGGTATCTGGGGTTTGTTTATCTTCTATAATTGAAACTTTGTAGCCTTGAGTAGAGGTCAGGGCCCGCAGTGCCCTGGTTTCCTCCATTGCCTGGGGCAACTCCAGCTCCCTGGCTGCCACCAACTTAGTTGAGTTAACTTGCATATCTGCTCCTGATTGGCTGGTGGTCGTGGCTGGTGGGCATGGCTTGTGGGTGTAATGGAGTGAGGGTTAATTTGCATATTATTCTTTTATTAGATTAGATTTTTAAAAATATATTTTATTGATTTTTTTACAGAGAGGAAGGGAGAGGGATAGAGAGTTAGAAACATTGATGAGAGAAAAACATAGATCAGTTGCCTCCTGCATACCCTCTACTGTTGATGTGCCAACAACCAAGGTACATGCCCTTGACTGGAATCGAACCTTGGACCCTTCAGTCCATAGGCTGATGCTCTATACACTGAGCCAAACCAGTTAGGGCCATTTTTACTTATTTTTAGACTGTCCCACATATAGTAATTTCATGCCAGTTAGTATTTTTCATGTGACATCCATAAATAGGTGATCAATTTCTTTTAACTTATTTTTAAAAATATATATTTTTACTGAATTCAGAGAGGAAAGGAGAGGTATAGATAGAAACATCAATGATGAAAGAGAATCATTGGTCAGCCACATCCTGCATGCCCAATTCTGGGGATGGAGGCAGAACCCAGGCATGTTCCCTGACTCAGAATCTACAGTGATCTCCTGGTTCATAGGTCAACACTCAACCCCTAAGCCACCTGGCTGAGCTACTGACTTTTTAAAAAATTTGAGCTCCTAGAGTCCAACATAATGCATTAATGCCCAAATCTTTTTTCTAGCATGAAATATAATAAAAGCTTATGGCTTAAACCAGTGAGTTGACATTTTTTTCTACTTTAAATGAAAAAAAATTTTTTCTCTAAGGAAAAGGTAGCTATTAAGTAAACTAACAGTAGACTCTTCATTACACATAATTTGTAGTAATTACTGAAAGCACAAAACATGACCTCAAATGATTTATAATATTATCATAAAACAGGAGAAACATGACAGGAGATTTCTTGAACATTTCAGTGTTACAAAACCCTTGAGAGTGAAATTCTCAATTACTGCTATAACTGTAAAGTCAGTACTTTAAAACTCACTGGACATTCAGTTCTTAGAATTCCTGCTTAAAACCGGAACACAGTACAATTTCAAAACAGGTAAAATAGATGTTGTCAACTATCCCCAGGCAAATCTCTGCATTTAGTGGGAATATTGAAGTCAAAATTGTACACCAATATAAAAGTATCGAAACATGGGGGTATATGCCCCATGGGGGGCAATTTTATTTTTAAGGGAGGCAATTTGAGAATGAGTTATTAACAGTGGAATTTTTTGCATTTCTTATGGTTCTAGGAGCCTCATATACAGTATATAAATATATATTGTGACACATTTATGCATTTCAGTTCACTATTATGTTTTGAAACTTTAATTGATATCTTTTCATATTACTTTATATTATTACTTTTTTAAAACAACTTCTTAGTGATTTCTTCCTCAGTACTTCAACTGTCCTTTCGTTCTTTTATTTTTTTCCTTCATGGATGCCATGCTCTTTGGAAGCTGTTTAGACCAAGTTAATAGCTTTTTAGGATCCTTCCATGTCAGCAGGAGTTCAATTTTTTAATAATAAGAATTATATGTCACAGGGGAGGCACCAGGATTTTAGAGATGCTTAGGCAGGACATGGCCAAAAAAAGGTTGGGAACCACTGATCTAGAACATTCTATAAATTGGTAAATTCTTATGCTCATTAAAGTAATTAGAGTAATTAGTTATAACTCAGTTAAAGTACACATTATCTTGAGGTTTCTTGTAATTGCTTTACTTTTCAACTGTCCATTAACTGTAAGAGAGGGTCACAATTTGAGGAAGCCTGCAGTGTCTGCTAACTGTTTACAATACTGAGCAGTGAGCCATGGACCACAAGCAGCAGTGAGGCGTGGTGAATAGCACACTAATTACATCAATGTAGTCTGCAGACAATAATTCAGAAGAGGAGAAAACCTGAAGCATGGAATATATTGAGTTTGTCTCTCTATTGATCAAATTAATTAGATGATTTCCAAATCTCCACTTTACTGAGTATTTTATTGACATAACCTTTGATTGAGAAGCATATAGATTTCAAAATGTCTTTTTTTATAGATAATCAATTGGGTTATCTTAATAAATATAATTGTTTTCACAAAATATTTGGCTGAGCAATTAAAGGATATCTACTGTCATTACCTGACTGATCATGGAACTGGTGTTGAACATGGAGAACAAAAGAGGAAAAGCGTTTTGACACTGGAAGTACTATGAAGAAATCATGATAAAACAAAAGAACCAATATGATAATTTCTAATCTTTTTCTTCCAAAAATTTTTTTTATTTTTATTATTTAACTAGAAGCCCAGTGCATGAAATTTATGCATTGGGGGGTGTCTCTCGGCTTGGCCTGTGCCCTCTTGCAATCCAGGACCTGTTGGGTAGGGTCCCTAGGCCTGGCCTGCGATCAGGGCCTATCAGGGCTTTCCTTCCCCCTGGCTGTTGGCAGCTGGCCCCGCCACCACCACTGCCTCTGCTTGCCATTTGTGCAGCAATGCCCCCCTTCCTCCACCACTGGTCACCTCCCTCTGTGGGCAACAGGTGTGGGGTGCGATCCCTTGGCTGGCCTGGGCCTCCCTCTGCAGGGTGATTGCTGGCTGGCCTCGCACACTGCCACATTATCACTGCCCAGTGGCCTGGGCCTCCCTCTGTGGGACAATCAATCACCGGCTCTGCAATCAATCACCCAGCAGAGGGAGGCCCCGCCACCTGGCTGGGGCTTTGTGATCAATAGTCGCGCAGAAGGTGGCCTGGCCTCCCTCTTTGGGGAGATTGCAGAGCCCCCCACCCTCTTTGATTGATCGCCTTGCCAGCTGGTGGCCTGAGTCTCCCTCTTTGGGGTGATCATGGGACAATGGCAGGCCCCCCTGACCAATTGCATCACACCTGCCTTGGCTGACCTGGCACTAGTGCATGTCATAGTGTGGTCATCCAGACAGTCGTTCTGCGGTTCAGTTGTTCAGTCGATTTGCATATTACACTTTTACTATTACAGATATTTTTATTGATTTCAGAGAGAGAGGGAGAGGGAAAAGGAAAGGGAGAGAGAGAGGGAGAAGGAGAATAAGGGAGAGGGAAAGGGAGAGGGAGAGGGAGAGGGAGAGGGAGAGGG
>PVJC01011936.1:0-40654 GCA_004026665.1 Murina feae | reverse complement strand
GAAAAAGCCTCCAAGAAGGCTGAATGAGACAGTGCCTGAGGCCTGGTGTCGACACCACACCACTGGAGTCACTTCAGTTCACAAACACCACAGAGCCTTGGCCAGCTGAGCTGAGTGGTAGTTAATAGGAAAGCCCTCATTAGATCAAATAACTCAGCCCATGAAGGTAGCCTGGGATAGTTGTTGAGACACTCATCGATGACAACTGGATCACCATCAGGCTTCCCACAAATCACAGCCCAGCAGCCCTCCCTTAGAAAAAGCCTGCACCCCAAAGCTCCCCAAGCCTGTTGCTGACCAAGTGATTTTTGAGAGGACTGAGGTCAGGAAAACCAGTATCAGCGGTCTAGCGGATGTGATAAGAGAGCCTGTAAAAAGATAGGCTGGACAAAGTGCTAGGTCCCGTCACCACGCCAGGAGAAGGTCAGGGTGATGTAAGGATTTGTGAAAGAGACCTTTCCACCTGGGCTCTCTGCAGAAACAGCCCTCACGCTACCTGGTTTGGCCAATGGTCAGAAGTCACCAGATCCAATTTGCAAATAAGCTTTATTACCCATAGTCTCCTTTCCAGAGGAGAACTTGTAAGGTCATTTGCCTTTTCAAGTACCAAAGCGACAGCTCTAGTATTTAATAGATGTGTGGCCCTGCCGGCAGTGACAATGTCAGAGTGTAAGTTTCCCTCAACTATATACAAGAAGGAGCCAGTAATAATCTCCACTCCAATGGGATACTGGGTGGACCTTCTGGTACACTATTCAGCACGTGGGGAGTTCTCAGTAGACTAGCTCCCCTTCCACTCACCGGTTTCCAACTCATTGTCCATATCAGATGTTCTACTTTGAGACATGCCAAATGAGAGGAGATAATCAAGGTCTTCATACTATAACCATCTTTCAACTTATGTGCAAAGGTCTTAAAAACTCCTCATTTCTATTTCTAAACAGAGGATTTGTAGCTGGAGAGGGCATGGTACACCTCTGAGCTCTGACCCAGCCATCTCCTCTCACCCTATCCCACCCCTGCATTTTCCCACAAGCCTTCGCAACACATAACTCTTACAGTAGAAAGACCACTGGGAACCCAGAGATCTACCACCAGCTCCCCTGAAGAAGGGGGTACCATGGCCTTCCCATAGCAGTACAAGGGCTTCCTGACCTTCCAAAACTCATGTATTTATTCAAACAACATGATTGAAGTAAGAGCCTGGAAAATATCAGGCCTTGTGCAAGAGGAAAGAAGGAGTGAGGGCCCATTTCTGACCTCAGCACATAGTCACCTAGGGAAGAAACAGACCTAGCCGAGTTTACAGCAGAGTATGACATGAGCAGTGATGGATGAACTCAAGGCAGCTGGGACACGTTGCCCTTGCAAGGTGCTGCCCAAGAATCACCCCAGGCTGAATCCCAAATGAGGGGCAGTGTATCGCTGGCCGGGCATATGAGACAGACAGGAGCAGACACATCACTCCTGGTTTCTAAAAATATTGCCAAAGTCTGGTTTGGGAATTCCCCTGCCCAGAGGTGGGAGGACTTCTTTGAGGTGCAATTCACATAAAATTAACCATTTGAAAGTGAACAGTTCAGTGGCACTTAGAACATTGACATGTTGGCCAACCACCGCTTCTATCTAGGTCCTAAGCACTTTCATCATCCCCTAAGGATACCCTGAACCCATTTAGCAGTTACTCCTCATTCCTCTCCTCTCAATTCCTGGCAGCCATCAATCTGCTTTCTGCCTCTCTGGATTTGAAAAAAGTGGGAGGATTGTCAAAGGAGGGTTTCTCCCAGTTTCCAAGTCTTTGGCCCATGACTAAGCTAGGTTCCTCAGAAACTGAGCCATAGCTTGCCTTTGGAACTAAATGCGTCAGAGTTCAAAGTCTGGCTCCAATCTCTGCACACCGTACTATGAAACAAAATACCTTTCTCACAGGATCATTTTAAATATCAAGAGGAAAGCCCCATAAAACAGGAAAGCACTGCCCCATAGAATATATTCAATGAAAGGTCCTGTAGTAATTGTAGCTCCAGAAAAATGTCAACCTGAAAAATATCTAATACATATATAAACTTAATACATGCCCCAGTTCTCATACTTGAAAATCTTATCACAAATACAATTTTTTAGGAAATCTGAAGAAAGGCTAATTCCACACATGAGTGGATGGAGCATGGTTTTAGCATTAGACAGTTGGCTGCTTTGTGACCTTAGGAAAATTGCCATACCTCTCTGAGCCTACTCTCTCAAGCATAAAAATGGTGAAACCATCCACCTCATAAGATTGTCTTAATTAAATGTGAGTGTATCGCCCTGGCTGGGTGGCTCACTTGGTTAGAATGTTGTCCCATGTACCAAAAGGGTTGCGGATTTGACTCCCTGTTGGGGCACATACCTGGGTTGCAGGTTCGATCCCCAGCTAGGGCATGGGTGGGAGGCAACCAATCAATGTTTTTCTCTCACATAGATGTTTCTCTCCCTCCCTTCTTCTCTCTCTCTAAGATCAATGAACATGTCCACAGGTGAGGATTGGAGAAGAAAAAAAAAAAAATGTAAGTGTATTTACTATGAGATGGTGTTTAACTGGCTTCATCTTCCATCTGTCCATTCATTCTCTGACGCTCTCCCTTTCCTTGATCCCCCAGCCTCTCTTGCAGAATCTGTGGCCCCACTGTATACTTAACAGTTAGGAACTCAGTGATACATGGATTTTATTATAGGTGTTTTGTCCTCAAAGACTTAGAATACAGCCTAGAAGAGATTACTGTTTTAGGTTAGGATCTAAGTCAAATGCCTGGCTAATACATTCTGTTTGGTCTGGTTAAAGTTTGTTGAAAGAAAGAAAGAAAGAAAGAAAGAAAGAAAGAAAGAAAGAAAGAGAGAGAGAGAGAGAGAGAGAGAGAGAGAGAGAGAGAGAGAGAGAGAGAAAGAAAGAAAGAAAGAAAGAAAGGAAAGAAAGAAATTGAAATGTGTTTTTCAGGAGTATGCCTGCCTGCCAGAGTCCTCCCCATCGACATCTTATAAAGTACCATTTACTTTACTTGGCGATATGATCTGCCTGTCCTAAACACATCTGCGATTCTTGTTTTATTTAAGATTTTGTTCCTTTCATTGTGCCAAGCACACAAGTGATACCAACCACATTTTATAGGCCATGCCTCTTTCAAGATTATTCTATGTTCATCTCAAACCCTTGTCAATTAGAGGGAACCACCAGAGCATGCCTCCCATACTGGAATATAGCAAAAGCGATCAAGCAAACCCAATAACTCTATTTCTATTTTTTACTAAAATAGTCTTTTACTTTTAAAATTAAATTAAATATGTTTAATTGAATTATTTCCAAGACTCTGCCTCTGTGAGAGACCACCAAGCACCTACATGTTGGAGCTACCAATTCAATCCTACTCTTCAATCCTTCACAAGGGTTGGTGCCCACAGAAGCCAGAAAGCACCGACCATGGAGTCACTTCCTAATGCTCGCTCCCTGAACATCCTTGAAGTTCATCTGAGGTTCAACTGTTGGCCCTTGCCCTTAAACAAGACCCGGCTCCTTCAGAACCATCCCATCACTCAGTCATTCAGCAGCCCTTACCCCAGGAAGGAGTCAAAGTCTTCCATGAAAATGGAGGGCAACCCCCAGCGCACATGGGAGCTGGGGCAGATGCTCAGGCCCAGGAAACCAGGTCTCAGTTGTGGTTCACCTCCCCAAGAGAGGCAGGAGGAAGAAAGTCTACCTCTTGCCCCACATTCCTCCTTCCACTCCCCCGTCCTGATGAGGAGGGTCTACAGGAGGGCCCTAGAGGCCTGGGAGAGAAAATGCTGACACGTGCCTGGGACACAGCCCGCTCTAGATTCGCTGAAGTTCAGAAGGCCTTCTCAGCCCCTGCCCCACGCTCCCAAGACACCTTGCTAAACACCCCCCCTAACATGGCCCCCTTACCCTGGGAGGGGGTCGCATCCCTCAGTGTTTCCAACGATGAAGCTTCCTGATCCAAGTTCTTCTGGCACTTGAGTCCTGTTCTTCCCTCACCCCTGTGACCTCCAGGGACTGAGTGGCCTCAGAGTATCCATGCAGACCGATGGCCCAGCTCAGAGTGCCCCAGTTCTGGCCTGTCTGCCGGCCCCACATTAGGCCGTGGCCAGGCTCCTGAATGTGCTCGGGGACTCTACTTCCTGGTTTTTCTTTTACAACTGAAAGTGGAAGTGTCTGACCAGGAGGGAGAAGGCGCCAAGCGTACCCTGGCAGCTTGTCAAACTCCTTAACCCCAGTCCCCGAGGGCTGAGTCGAAGCCAGCCCACATCCCACTGTTCACCCTGTCCTCCTTTGACCACCTGGGAGCGAAGACAAAAATCAAACAAACAAAAGTGACAGGAGGGGCCCCTCAGACAGTGTGTCCAGGAAGTGACGCTGCTCCCTGCTAGAGTACAGAGCAGGGAAGTCCCTCCGGAGGCAACTCAGCCCTCACAGAACTCCCGGGACCCAAGGGGAACCAGAGGCCAGCACAGCCCCTGGGGGTGTTAGCCTCTCTCCAATCCCCAGCATACCTGCCTCAGGCTGAAGCAGTGCTGATAAAGCCACAATGCACCAGGCCAGGAAGGCAGGGGTGAATGGAAAGACTTTGTTTTCTTTCCTCTGACCCATCAGCTCATCCTTTTCATCCTCCAGACTTTAAATCAAAAACCCATTCCGCTGCCTCCCTCACCTCCCCAAGGTAAACCTGGAAAAACTAAATCACAGGATCAGACAAGCACACGTGCCAGGAGCTGTCAGACTGACCTGGCTCGCATCTAGTAGCTTCTGGAAAACCCAGCGTGTCTCTCTCTCTCTCTCTCTCTCTCTCTCTCTTTCTCTCTCACACACACACACACACACACACAGAGCGATGACCATGGAAAAGGCACATATACCTTCTTAGTATTGGTATGAAATTGTTTAGAATGTTCAGGCCTCCTGAAAGTCTCCTGGGTGTTAGCAGAGGTATCAGGACCCGTACTAGTCTCACTGGATTCGCCGAAGGCTGTGGCCACAGAAGGGCACGGGAGCTTCCATTCTGAGACTTAGAAGCAAAAATACGAACTCATCTACCCCTTCCTGTCCCCCTTCCTCCCTCCCACCTCCTCGACACCCCGGAAGTTAACAGCACGCTCCTAGCCAGCTTAGGATTTCTTCCCTCTCCAAGAGAGGAGGTCCTAAAAAGTTCCAACTGAAAACACCAGGATAAGCTTGGCCACAATCTCAGAGAACAGGAGTTGGTCCCTGGGTCTCTCCAGAGACCACCTAAGACATGGGAGAAGATGAAGTACAGAAAGATGAGGGTAGCACCCCACTTCTAGGGCAATCTCATGGCTGGAGGAGCATTTGGCTTGGCTCAGTTTCAGCAATTGAACCCCCCAAGAGGAAGCTTCCCTCAGTGGAGAGCCCAGGACAGCAGAATGGGCATGGAGTCTCTGCCACTCTAATGCTGTGGGCTGTTCCCTGGGTGCTGTCTTCTTTTACCAACCAGAGGAAGAGCTCAGAGCCAGGAAGAGACGAGCCTCTCTTTATTTCTAATTGTTTCCTCCAGAACCAAATGCTCAAGTTCCGAACACTCTGGGTCATTCTAAAGGTCTAGCTGGCTTGCATTCCCAGTCAGTTCTCTGTGCACATGTGTGCAGCCCCGAGATCTGAGAGAACAAACAGAAGGCTTGGCAATCCACACGAATTCTGCATCACGCAGCAGCCTGTAGCAACACTCTGGTGGTGACTCAAACCCTTGCCTCGCCACAGCATCTCAGCCGTGTAGCCCAGGCCATGCTGTCCAAGCCCAGAGGCACATGATTTGTTTATGAAACGCGATACCAACCCACCTCCCGATGAGCTAATAATGCCTGTCCTGCACTTAGTAGAGACCCCAGCACCTGGCAGAGTGTCTGTTAAGGTTTCTCCCCTTCTTTCTGCCAAATGGGAATGCTGCCATCAACAGCTGATGAATGAATGCCCTTTCTAACCATATTGACACAGAAATTTCTGAATGGAAGATGGAAGAGACCCACATCCTGGCTTCATCTATAATCCTCAGAGGTTTTAAGTCTGTTTTGATCGTATTTAGTAAAATGAGCAACTTTCTCTTCCAAGTCTATCTCCTGCCAGCATTCAGCTTGCTCCCATGTCTCTAGCCGGTTTTGACGGATTTTCTTGCTCGTGCATCCCACATCAGTCAGCTGAGATGACTACTCAAACGAAATGTCATTTCATGTTGAAAGTGCCTTAGGCTGAGAATGGACACATATCTCAATTCCTTCCCTCAGCCTCTCCCATCCCTGCTCTCCCGTAGACACGTAAACTCTAGATCAGGCAGAATACCTGTAGCTTACCTGTAAGGATCCGGTCACTTCCTGGGTGCAGGGAATGCGCCCCTCACGGCTGGCTGCAGGGGCTCAGCACCGCTGGCAGGCACCTCTGCCTTTTCCACGGCACTGGGGACTGGCCACACCTGAAGCCAACGCGTACTGTCCTGAGAGTGGCCAACCAGCTCCCCTGGAAACTTTGAACCTGTTGCAACAGAAGTTCAAAGGTAGAAGTTACCTGTTCAAACACTCGTAGTAACCTCAGACAGTGAGAAGTGAAGAATTTGGCAAAAGGTTAAAACAGGAGATTGTTATGCAATGGGCTTAAGAGGAAGGGGAAAAAAAAAGTGCTCAGCTAAGAAAGCTAAGATTTAATAAGCAAAACCTTCTGCGGGGCCCATACTTCTGTGGAAGGAAAGAGGGTCGGTAGGGCTTTGCATCTGCTTTTGGGGCAGAATCCTTGAGATTGCGACAGGAAAAGGAAGATCTAGAGAAAAGCAGGGATTAAAGTGCTGCCGAATCGAGAGAGAGAGAGAGAGAGAGAGAGAGAGAGAGAGAGAGAGAGAGAAGAATGAGAGGCCACTCTAATTGTTACTCAAGCTCTAACTTCAAGGTTGAAATAAGTGGAGGCCAGTGACCCCCTCCAGAATTAGAACATCGCTAATAAACCAAATAAGGCAAATCACTCTAGAGTCTAGATTGAGGCACAAACCTAGCTAGGTTGAATTTAGAATGCAGGATCCTGACCCTGGCCTGGTAGCTCTGTGTGTCCCAATATACCAAGGTTGTGGGTTCGATCTCCCATCGGGGCACATACAAGAAGCAATCAATGTGTGCATAATTAAGTAGAACAATAAATCAATGGTTCTCTCTCTCTCTCTCTCTCTCTCTCTCTCTCATCAATCAGTGAACACAAAATTAGAATGCAGAATCCTGACTCCAACTACCCACAGCTCAGCAAGGCCCTGGAAGGAGCAGGATTGCTATTGCATCACTGTTCAGCCTATATCCTACTCTCTCTTTCCATTTGGAAGTCCCTAATCCCCATTCTTGATTCCAAAATCTTGAAGACTACAAGGCATCATTATTGAACAAAAGTGGTGAGTGGAGGTGAGAGAGGCCCTGGAGATTGTGTTTAATATCTATTTTACAGGTGAGGCCAATGGAGGCCTTTTCAGATGAAAGAAATCGCTCAGAATCACACAACCAGTTATGGAGGCAAGACCTGCGGTAGGGACACAGACACCCAGCGCGTTGCCACTGCCCCACGGTGCTGCATTGTGACTAAATGTTCACTTAACCACAAGTAGACCTTAGGCACTTGAAGGCTTTCTGTGGACCAGGCCTCCAGAATTTCATGGAAATGTTGCATTGGGTTTCTTATAACTACTTGGTCAGGTGCCCAATATAAAAATTAGAAGCCAATACCACTTCCTGCTGGTAGCCACTCCTCCCCACAGGAGTGGCTACCACACTAACAAAGAAGTCTTATTAGGCCAGGTCTGAGGTGCATTAACTCTTCAAGGTCACTTCTCCTCACAGAGCCCTAGTTCTGCCTTAGTATCTGAGAAGAAAGGGGCTTCTGAGAAGTGGCTAAAGAACTGGGAGCATGAGTCCCACTTGATTGGACAAATGCCAAGTTTTGTTGGACCACCTTCTGCAGTGGTTTCTAGAGCAAGGTGCTTCAAGGTGGTGGTTCCCAAACTCCAGCAAGCCTCATGATCCCCTGGAGAGCTTGTTACAGCCCAGATGACTGAGCCAATGCCAGAGTTTCTGGTTCAGTCAGGCTGGGTGTGGGCCTGAGAATCTGCATTCCTAACAATTCTGGGTGATATGGATGCTGCTGATCTGGGGACCACATCAGGAATTCCACTACCAGCATCACTGCTCCAAGCAGCCACCTTGTCTTCAATGGGCTCAACTACTGAAAGGTTAAAGGGAACTGTATTTGGGGTAGTCTTGGCTACGCTGACCCTAGTTGGGAGGACAACTTGACACAGAGTGTAGCAGAGAGGGGTTACTCAAGATCGCTGGCAGGCCAAGTCCAAGAATAGAGCTTTGGCAACAGTGGGAGGAATTGCTACTCACTGTCCCACTTTTTCTTTACATAAATGTATATCAAAGCCACACAACCTATGTGGGTAAGAGTGTGGGAGTGTAGGGGGCGTTAACTAACCCAACAGCCTTAACTTTACTCTTCAGGACACCTCAGACTCCAAAAAGTGAAGTAACTAGCTAGGGTAAGTCATTGACTCAGTAGAGGAGAAATGTCCAGAACCCAGGTCTCAGCACCCTAGCATGATACACCATCTCTTGACAAAGCATTGTTTCCCATAGCATCACTCTTAAAAAAGAAAGGTGTTAGTTATAAAAAAGAAAAGTGTTAGACAGGCTTTTTTTGAAACATCCCTCTGTCCTCCTGTTCTCCTCACAGCCACATGCAGTTAGAAGTCAATAAAAAAAGAAAATTCTTTTGAGATCAGGCATCCTGTGGCCCCAAAAAGTGCCAACCTTTATTTTCCAGGTCATTCATAGGTAAGGTGCTCGAGGTGTGGAAGAGTCTGACCCAATAGCCGCAGCTCTGATCCACTTACACATGCTGCTCTGGTTGGTGTGTGTACATTCCTTGCCCTCTCCTAGGGACAGAAGAACCATGCATTTCATAGGCAGCAGTTCTAGAACACCAGAGGCCAGCATTCCAGAGTTTTCTAACAGAGCCCAGAAACAGTCGTGATACTTCTGGTGACAGGGCCTAAGAACTCTTCAAAAGCAAAAGCAGAATTTCTCCACTTTTGAAAGCAGGAAAAGACAGACCTTGGAAGTGAGCCAACTTTACATAACACCACTGTGTGTTTGTATAGCTCCTCCCAGTTTATCAAACACTTCCAGAAGGTTTTTTAACAGACCTGTGAGGTGTCAGCAAGGACAAAACCTTCAGTGGCTGTTAGGAGCCGGGCCCCTTGACAATGACTTCATGTAGCTCTTCCAGGAAACCTGCCAGGGAGTTAGAGTTTGCACAGATGAGAAAAAGGAATCTCAGAAAAAGTTCATCATTCTCCCAAGATCTTACAGCTTGGTCATGGGACCATGATAGGGGTAGTGGGGCCAAACATTGTTATTTTTTTTAACAATTTCAGGCTATTTTGTAAAGCCAGGCGATTTGCGGCTTGTCTATGAAAAAGAGCCCTTTGTTAAAAAGTATGATTGGTTGTGAAGCAGATTTTATAGCAGGGTGTGTGTGTGTGTGTGTGTGTGTGTTGGGGGAAAGGGTAGGGGAATGAATCAATCAGGGCATCAAATATTATTTCAAGGTATTATGGGGCGGGGGCAGGGGGAACTTTTGTAGATTCCAGACAGCATGAAGCTAATAAGGTCCTTCTAAGGAAAGATAGAATTTCTCGTTTTAATCCTCAGAATCCAGAGACTCCTCTTAAACCTCCAGCTCTCTGCTTTAGAATATTTCCTTAGATTTAGATGAGGGAATAGTTACTCAACAGTGCTCACTGTAAGTGTCCCAAATGAGGTGAAGAAGAAGTATGGCGATGAGAAGGAAAACGGAAAGCACAGGGTGTCTGGAGGAGCTGAGGCACCTGGGGCACAGGGAACGCTTATTCACAAGGACCTTCAGCTGCTTTGACAGCTAAGCCAAGTCTTTAGAGTCAGGCAACATGTCCCAGGAAGTAAGGGAAGAAGAGTCCTAGGAGGATGGGCTGAATCAGTTCATGAGAAATTAGTAACGACGGATCAGAAGGAAAGGAGGCGAGACGTCCCTCCCTACACTTAGCTGTGAAGCAGGGCAGAGGTTGTGATGGCACAAAGAGAGCGAAAGGAAAGCCGTGGTGGACCGACCTTTAGCTTCCCACATGGCAGAGCTGACGTTTACTCTTCTACTGAAATGTGAAAGGAAGGGGCGAAGTTCTCTAAACTCTTAACTAGGGCGCCACAATCGACCATTCTAATTATCGGAACTCCATACCCACCCTTTCCTGAGTTATCTGATGTTTCAAAGGGCTCATGGCACTCAGAGTACATCGTACAGGGTAGAGATCTTAGGTTCTCATGCCAGCTCCTTTCTGAAGGTCTTGAAGATGATCATGATCATGGACGTTATGGCAGCAGCACTGCACCGAAAGCTCTGTCTGCAATCATTTAACCTCACAGCGACACGGTGAAAAACTTGTTATGAGAAGAGGAAAGGTTAAGAGAGGTCAGGTTGTGGCTTATAGTTGGCTCAGTCTCAGAGTCAGATTTTGAGTCCGGGAAGTTTTGAGTCCAAAGCCCAAGCATGCATGTATGATTGAGTACAACCCATTCCACGGACCCCTTGCAATCTTGTGTATTTATGTGTGTGTTCTCTCTGGGACTTTCATTGGTCACTTGAAGGAAATTAAGAACCATCGCCCCTAGAGGAAGCAGGACCCATTGCCAGCTACATAGACCTGATGTCAAGAGTGGCACAAGAGCTACCTTTTCCCTTCTCAGAAGGCCGTCCCATCTGCTTGGACATCCTTCCTGCCACTGAGCTCATTTCCCACACAGAACCTTTCTTCACTCAACTAGAGGGAGCAATGCACCACATATTCAGCTGTGCACCACCCCTCACCAACCCACCCAGCCTTTTCTGCTTAGTTGTCTGCTGTTCTGTGAGTGCCCATAGCTCTGTGCTGGGCTCTACAGTCAGCTGTGCACCATGCAGCTTCACAGTGCACACAAGAGAAGCTGGACCCATAGCTTGGTTTCAGTAGCAGCTCGTCTTGCTCAACTGGAGTCACTGACAGCAGTGGCTCAGGCACCTGAGCTCTTGAGGTCACTTGTTCATTCTTTGTGGGAAGGAAGTATTACTCAAGCATGAGCACTTGTTTGACAAGAATGATATTTGCACAGATTGCAAGAAAACTCCCCCCATCCCCCAAAACGTGCCCTCTTCAACCCCAACTACATGCACACAGAGCTAATTGCCTTGCAAACTTAGCCTTCTACTTGACAAGCCACGGCTCACTTGGGCTAAGAGATACTGACCCAGCCCTTGGAGTGGCCAGGTGTGCTCATAGGTGACCTCGCCTTGGGGTCCCAGTGTGCTAGATAAATACTAATCTTCTCAGGGTCATGATGTCAGCAAGGTTGGAACATAGTGACACAAATTACCTACTCCTTTATCATCAAAAACTTCTCAAGAGTATTTAAGAATCAGACGGAAACTGTAAAGACCCCCAAGAGAGTTGTTGGCTCTAAATTCCCAGAACCTTCCACAATCCCAAGGAAATGTCACTACCTCCCAGCAAGTTAGAATGGGAGCTCAGAGTGAAGGTGAAACCTGCACTGCCCAGTACTGTAACAGGCGCCATGTGTGGCTGCTGAGAACTTGAAATGAGGCCAGACTGCATTGAGATATGTTTCAATATAAAACACACAACAAATTTTGGAGACTTAGTATGAAGAAAATAACATAAAATCCCATCTTAAAAAATGATTCTGACCCTGGATGGGAATTTCAATTGGTTAGTTATACCAAGGTTGTGGGTTTGATCCCTGGTCAGGGCACATACAAAAATCAACCAATGAATGTATAAATAAGTGGAACAATACATCAATGTTTCTCTTTCTCTCCCTCTGTTTCTCCCCCTCCCTTCCTCCTTCCTTCCTTCCCTGTCTCTAAAACCAATCAATCATCAAGAAATAAATGAATAATTTAAAACTGTTGATTCCGTGTTGAAATAAGAATGTGGGATAGAGTAGGTAAGTAATCTTACCTGTTCCTTTTACTCTTTTAAATGTGTCTCCTGGAAATTACTGAAGAGAGTGTGGCGCACACTCTTTTTCTCTTGGACGACATTGATTTAAGCCAAAGGTTCTCTGCCTTAATGCCATGGAATATAAGCTAAAGGTGGTGTTACCGGTGGCAGCGGCGAGCATGTTATAACTGCTCCAGGTGAACTTGAAGAGGGCCCTGTCTTTAACCTGTTCCTCTGGTCTCTGGAGTAGCAATGGTTTGTTCTGGCAGGTTTACATCATCCATCCAATGGAGTGTGTGATCTTGACTGAAGCAATAGTCCCTTGATAAAACTGCTACTACTCTCTCATTGTTGTTCAATGCCAGGCACCATGGCATGTGCTCTACCTCTATGACTTCATCTAATCCTCACTTGAGCTCGTCAGAGTAATGACAAATAAGGAAACTGAGATTCAGACAGTCTACAACTTGTCCAAGCCAACTTAAGCCTCATTTCAAACCTACATTCTCAACCATCTTGCTACACAGCTTCCTACAGGGTGGTGTGGGAGAAACCTTTGACAGACACTGCTATTTGGGGATGCATGCCAAGCCCTTCTCTCTAGCCAAGCATTTAAAGACATCATCCTCTGTGTTGCAGCCTTGGTTGGGTTCCCCAGGCTCACAGCATGGAGAGCACCTGGGTACGGTTCCTGGCTAGGAGCTATTTGGGAAGTTCAACATAAGCAGAGCGGAAATGACAGGAAATGGGAGGGGTTCTGGTCTCTCTGGACAAAAAGCTCAGGAGGGTGGAGATTCAAAAGGGACATCCTGCCTCCCTTTAAAAAAGCCACCCAGACACCAAGCTTAGTGCCAGGCAGGTCCCTGATTGGCTCATGGGTTAAAAGTGTGTAATTTGCAGAGAAAGATGTATTAAGGCAAGAATACATTCTTTATTCGTTCAGTGTTTAAGATACTGTGAGAACAAAGGTGCTTTTGGAAAACTTAAAATTTTCTGAAAAGTGGCTTTGGAACTAATGACATCACTGCTAATCATTTAGTATCTTTGATTACTCAGTAGCGGGACTAGGTAACTGCCCCACCTCTCCAATACTTTATGGAAGTTTTTGCTCTTCCAGCTAAGGCTTTTTTTTTTGGGGGGGGGGGGTGGTCTTTACCTGGGAGGCAGGATCAAAGACCAGAAAATAAATATTCAGATCTGAAATCTGGCATTTAGAGCAGTCCAGCCTGCTAAACTTCAGATTATATTTGTAGCCAGAAGAAAATTGGAAAATATTGATTGGAAATCCCATATTGTCGAAAGCAACTGCTCAGGTATCAAAGACACATTCCTGGTGGAAATAGGTGAGAGAAAGAACAAATATCACAGGCCAGAGGAAGAGTGTCCTTCAGCAGCTCGGGATAAGTACAGGTGGTTGAAGTATATAAGACAGGTGGAGTCCCCAGGAGGGAGGACCTCTTCCTCTCACACAAGCTTCTTCAGTTCCCCATCCCAGCCTTCTTGGAGTAGGGTGTGTGTGGTCACCTAAAGGAGTGGCTTTGTATCCAAAGAATTTGCTTTGTTACAGGTCCGGGAATTATGATATCCTGCTTTACAAGTTCAAACTTTGCTCCACTTTCTTCTGGCTTCTCAAACATTTACTCACCAGGAGCTTCATATGCAGTGAAAGTAACTCAGTATTTGCAAAAGCTGAGAACACCAACTGGGAAGTTTGATGTTCACACCCTGACAGGTAATAACCACCTTTGGCTTGCTTTTACTTATGGGATGGTGTGTACAAGGTGTGTTAAGTCTTCAGTAATCTTCTCTTTAGGAACCTGTAAGCAAGACCTGGAAAAAAATTTGCTGCCACCCCTGAGTGTGGAGTACTAGGTTAGTTATGAAGCTACTAGAGCCCTGGGATTTGAGGGCAAGTAGCTGGTAATGTCAGAGGTCTCTGTCCCTGCCATGTCCCCATTTCATAGGAAATGAAACAGAGGCTCAACCTCAGTGTTAGTCCCTTGGGAAGCCTGAGGTTGATGCTTTTCTAGGAAGACGCAGGAGAATGTGGGAGGGCAGAAGTGACGGCTGCCTCTCCTCCCTTTGTCTTTCCCTCTAGGACATGGCAGCCTTATCTCCCCTTTCCAGTGGGCCACACACTTTCCCCCACCTCTTATCTTCTGGAGAAGTCTAAACCATCATTGTTCTCTAAACACGGTCAGACCACTGACTTACAAATTGAAGGGATAGAAATGGAAAGCGGGGGGGGGGGGGGGAGGCAGCCAGAAAAATGCTGCAGGTTTTATGAAAACCCCACCTCCCTGGACACAGCCAATCTTATCTGACCTTGAATGCTGAACAGCTGGGCCCAAATCTGGTCTATGGTCCAGGCTGGCCAGCATCGAGGAAACGGTGACTTAGACAGAAGGGACCATCCCTCTATAATAGTCTTTTCAGAAAAAAGGGATGAGATAAAATAGCTAAGGATCAAAACACCATCCTGACCAACATAGGGAACAGCCCCTGCATGTCTGATGGATATACTTTTGTTCTAAAGCATTGTTGGATGAAACAATATGGCTTCTCCCCTCAACCACCATGCTCCCGGTAACTTATAGACATAAGAATCTCCTAGAAGGAAGGAGGACTGGGAACGAAAGTGGAGAATATCATGCTATCTCCAGCAGCCACAGTCCCTGCAAATCCCACTAAATTGGTTTTAATCTCAGGCATTTCCATTCTAGTCAATGAAGGACTTGGTACAAAGTGGGTGGGCCTGTTACTATGGTAATGGTTTCCAAGTGATTGTCATTACCTGGACTACAGCATCGCTGTCTCTCGCCATCTCTGAGGGCGATGGTAAAAGGGAGGTGGGCTGAACTCCACAGAGAATAATTAGAGCCTACAGAGGTAAGCCAATTGCTCTGTGACCTTGCCAGCGTGAGCAGCTCCTGACCTGAAAATCCAGACTGCTTGAGTTTAACCCCCATGTTTTCTCTCCACAAATGCCAGTCTGTAGGGTTTGTTTCTAATAAAAACTTTTACTTTTCTTCCTTATCACAGATATTAAGACAAAAGTATGAAGATTAAGATAAGCAAAGAAAACATACTCATAGTTCCCATCATAGAGCTTAGTGTATGTCATCTTTGCTCTGCAACTTTGTGTGCTTTAAAAAAAAAAACATTAAAAATAGAACACTATATATGTCATTGTATAGTGTCCTTCCTCAGTTAATACATAGTGACTTAAGTGTATAAATTCACTCATTTCAAAAAATATATTTTTATTGATTTCAGAGAAGAAGGGAAAGGGATAGAGAGATAGAAACACCAATGATGAAAAAATCATTGATCAGCTGCCTCACTAGGGATTGAGCCCACAACCTGGGCATGTGCCCTTGATCAGAATTGAACCTGGGATCCTTGAGCCCACAGGCTGACACTCTATCCACTGAGCCAAACCAGCTAGGTCTAAAGTCACTCATTTTTAATGACTGTCTGGTCCTCATTCATATAGATTAATTATATGTTATTTATTCATGCCCCTGCTGTTGGACATAAAAGTTGTGTCTAATTTTTGACTGTTAAAAAAAAGCCAGTGTAGTAAAATCTTATCATACAATCTTATTTGTTCTAGATAAAGCTCCAAAATTGGGATTTCTGAGTCAAAGATCCATATATTTTAAGGCTTTTGGATGCATATTGAAAAACCAGCTATCCACACCCACCAGCAGTGTACGTCTGTTTCTTAAAGGCTCACCAATGCTGATCATCAGCAGTATTTTCTTCTGGCTTTGACCATGTTCACATGTAAGCACTTAGGACTACAAAAGAAAATATTTATACTTACCATGGTTACTATTAATTTGCATATATAAAGGTCTCCAACTATGCTACATCTGAGGATCCAAAGCGGGACACACATAGTCACTTGACCTCAAAGATCCTCAGAGAAAGAAAACGTGTAAACAAAGGCAGGACTACACATTTTAAGATGTTTATATATAGGAGGAGAGAGGGGATACAGAATGTATAATAACATATTGTTCTCAGAATCCTAGATTTGAAATCATGACTTATGCAATGACACACCCACTGCGAGTGCTCCCTTACTGGATTCCTTCTAAACATGAGGCACTGTGCTAGGTAATTATATGATTTCACAATATCTTTACAGCATCCTTCTGTGAGGGGCACTGTTGAACTAATTCTGAAGTGGAGAAAACTAAGGCATGGGTTAAACTGACTTGCTAAGGCCACATATATCTGGTAAGCATATGAGAAAAAAAAAGCCATGAATTCTTCCTGGGATTAGATCAAGGATATCTTTAGACTTAGGAGACTTTACAAATAGATGCCAAACTGTCCTAGTATTGGAGAGAAAGAATCCGAAGCTCCATGAAGAAGCAGTTATGGTGAATTTGATTGGGAGAAAAGCAATTCCTGGAATCCAGGGTGTTAGAAATGGCTCCCTTAGATGAGCCTAAGGCTCAGTAATCCCACTCTGGGGCTAGCTACTGAAGGAAGATGAGTAGAGAATAGTTATCAGCTCTTCTTTTCCTCTTCTCACTTTAGATTATATCAGAGCTTCTCCAACTTTAGTGTAGGTAGGGGTAATGAGTCTGTTAATTGCAGATTTTCAGAGTAAACCTAAGATTGGTTCAGAGGGTCTGGAGTAGGACCCTAGAATCTGCATGTTTTAACCATCTGAGAGACTGATGTAGGTGGTCCTTAGACCAAGCTTTGAGTGTTAGTGTTCATTCATTAAAAGCTTCTCCCTAGTGACCTAGGACAGAGTGAGTTAACCCTCTTATAGCCATTAGCTCACGTATTCTAGAAAAACTATAAGATTAATGTAGTGAGTGATAATTATTATGAAATCTACATCATCAATCATTGTCATCAGCATCATCACCATTATCTAGCATGGAGGAGTGGCTCTCTTTGCTCAGTCATTGTGCTGAATGCTGGATTTGTATGATTTCATTTAATCTTTACCATATTACTTAGGGGAAGATCTCATTATAGTTTAACCCCCATTTTATCTATCAGGAGATGAAGGCATAAAGGAGGAAGTAACATGTCGTAGGCCACACAACTAATATATGGTGGAGTCAAAATTGTGGTCCAGGCCACACTTGAGTGGTTTCCATAATTCTTAGTTAAGTAGCAGAGAGGAATCCTGGGACTGGGGGTGATGGGGTTCTATGCTTTGCCCAGGACCATAACATTTGTCAGTGGTGTCACTGGATCAGTGACCAGGACCTCTTTGATGCTCTGCCCAAGCCTCTTTCTGCAAGACTGCTGCTTCTAGATGTGTTAGGACAGATTCTGAAAAGAAAAGGTTTTGTCTAATTAATGGCACTGAATAGAAACCAAGCTGTGGTCCTCAGGGAACTCTGCACTATCATTTAAGCTCCTGGCATGAGTGGTCAGAAGGCTGAGCCTTGCTGAGTTTTCCAGTGATTCCAGTGTTAGGCACTATCCATGGCTCCCTGGGCAGGTGCTGAGGCCCCGCTTCGATCTGGGCTCTGTTTGGGAGTTGCATGCCACGATGCCCACCCAGTACTAGTTCTAACACTCTTTGCCAGTGTGTTGGTGACTCGGCTTAGGCTGCTAAACTCACTGTGGGCTTCCAGGCTCCCTGGAACATCTCCCACCCATTCAGTGTGCAAAGGCTGGGCGCTGGCCTCCAGATTGTCATGGACAAGGTCAACTCAGAGCCCGTGGACCTTGGAAACTTCAGCTGGGAGTTCACTTATACCAACTCAACCTGCCGCACCAAGGAGTCTCTTGCTGTTTTCACCAACCAGGTCCAGAGAAAACAGATTTCTGTCTTGTTTGTACCAGTGTGCCCAGAAGCAGCAGAGGTATACAACCTTCTAGAAACTCTGGCTGAGTTTCCATTGGAAGGGGCGGTCTTAAAGATGATGGGACAGATTTGAATAAGCCCTTGACAAAGATGGCATTATTAAAATCTTAATATGTCAGGCTTGGTTCACCGATTGAAAATTTATGTAGATATCTCACAATGGGGTTTGAGTGTAGTATGAACTCAATTATGAAAAGTCATTCTTTTGAAAGTAATTGGTTTGCTGGCTTCTGAGTGGAAGATCCCCATGTTTGACTTTGTTGGACAAACAGCAAAACTGGAGAATGACTTCTTGTATGACACCTACGTGAAGCTTGTGCCACCCATGCGTGAACTTGGTGATGTGCTCCAGAACACTCTCCAGTACCTGCGATGGAAACACATCGGGATGTTTGGAGGTCACTCTGGGACTTCCTCCTGGGATAGAGTGGGTGAGCTGTGGAGGGTTGTAGAGAATGAACTCAAATCTCATTTCACCCTCACTGCCAGGATCAGGTACACCAACAATGATCCAGTCCTCCTGCAAGAGAATCTTAGGAACATGTCAGCAACTGCCAGGGGTAAGTAGAAAAGAGTCTTCTATTGCTTATGTTTGGAGAGACAAATAGGAAGAGCAGCTAGAAAATCTTTATTTTTCTTTGGGTGTAAAAAGCAGATCAAAACAAGATACAAAGTTAATGATATGTAAAAACAATTTTCCTTTTGGGTCAACATCACCATCACCAACTATTTTTAATCTAAAGTGAAATCCTATATGCTACAGTGTTATGATTCAATGACTAAGCTCTGTAAGCAACTTCCAGGTGGGTTGGGTCCTGGACTTGGGCTGTTGTGCAGAGCATGGACTCTGGAGAAAGACAGCTTAGGTTTGGAACCAACCTCTAATACTTACTAGCTGTGTGATCCTGGGCAAGTATCTTTACCTCTCTCAGCCTCAGATACCTATATCTGGAAAATGAAGGTAGTCATCAACTCCTACCTCATAGGAAAGTAAGGATTGTATAAGGTCATGCCTGTAAAGTCCGTAGCACTGTGTCTGGACATAGTAACTAGGCAACATATGATATCAATTATATTTGTTGTGGTGTTTATAAGGCTCTATTTTTTTAAAAAAAATATTTTTATTGATTTCCGAGAGGAAGGGGGAAGGAAAGAGAGATAGAAACATCAATGATGAGAATCATCAATAGGCTGCCTCCTGCATGCTCCCTACTGGGGATTGAGTCCACAACCTGGGCATGTCTCCTGACTGGGAATCAAACTATGGGTCAATGATCAACCACTGAGCCAAACAGCCAGGCATAAGGCTCTATTTTCCAGCTGGATTAGTACATGAATCCTTTCTGTTCTTTAATAAACTAAGCCCTTCTAGCCTTGGCACTTTAGGACTTGCTGATCTTGGCCTGCAGTGCCACCTGCAACCCCGTTACTCCTCTACCTCCCCCCATGGTTCACTGGTATACTGTCTGCCTGACTGTCAGCTCCCTGAGGGCAGGGACCTCTTCTGTCTTGCTCATCGCTGTTTCCTGTCCTTAGTTAACACAGTGTTTGGCCAATGGTTGGAGCTCAGATAAATACATTATAATTTACCTCATTTATTTCATTTGTGTGTCCTCAAAATGCATGCTGATGTGTTTGAACTCATGTTGTCAGCTCACACCACTCTGTGGGGAAATACTTTTATTTACCATATTTTACAGATGAGGAAACTAGGGCCCTGAGAGGTAAAATAACTTTTCCAAGGCCACATAACTAGGAAGAGGGAGAACTGGTATTCAAACCTCGGGGGCTAGCCTCAGAGTCTGTACATTTCAACACCACTCTACACTAGCAGGCTTCTGGAAAAAGCCACTTGCGTTTAGATATGGACCACTGTATAATTTTCCCAGCAGTTTTATCTTCCTAAAATGAGCTTTTAAAAATGATCCTAAGAAGTTGGGATGGGGCAAAAGAGTAAAGGAAGATAAATAACAATGTCCCAAATTTCTTTTATCTTTTTAATTTTATCTTTTAATTACAGTTGACATTCAATATTATTTTATACTAGAGGCCCGGTGCATGAAATTTGTGCACTTGGGGGGTGGGGAAGGTGGGGGAGTCCCTCAGCCTGACCTGCACCCTCTAGCAGTCTGGGAGCTCTTAGGGGATGTCCAACTGATGGTAGTTGGACATCCTTAGTGCTGCTGCGGAGGCAGGAAAGGCTCCTGCCACCACCTGCTGCACTCGCCAGCCATGAGCCCAGCTCAGGGCTTCTGGCTGAGCAGTGCTCCCCCTGTGGGAGTGCACTGACCACCAAGGGGCAGCTGCTGTGTTGAGCGTCTGCCCCCTGGTGGTCATGGCACGTCATAGAGACTGGCCGTTCTGCTGTTTGGTCAATTTTCATATTAGCCTTTTATTATATAAGATTAGTCTCAGATATATAGCATAAAAGTCAGACAATTATATAATTTACAAAGTGATCCCCCTGATAATTCTAGTACCCACCTGGCACCATACATAGTTAATACAATATTATTGATTATGTCCCCTATGCTGTATTTTACATCCCCAGGATTATTTTGTAACTACCAATTTGTACTTCTTAATCCCTTTACCTTTTCTATCCAGCACCCCCCCCCCTTCCAAACCAACCTCTTATCTGGCAACCATCAGTCTGTTTTCTGTACCTATGAGTATGCTGCTGTTTTGTTTGTTCATTTATTTTATTGTTTAGATTTCACATATAAGTGATACTTGTCTATCTCTGTCTCACTGATTTCATTTAGCATAATACCCTCTAGGTCCATCCATATTTTCACAAATAGTAAGATTTCATTATTTTTTACGGCTCAGTAATAGTCCATTATATACATTTACCATCACTTTTTTTAAATCAACTTGTCTATTGATGGATTTAGGTTGCTTTCATATCTTGACTATGGTAAATAATAACATAGGGGTGCATATATCTTTTCAAATTATGGTTTGGATTTCTTCAAATATATAATCATAAGTAGAATTGCTGGCTCATAATTTTTAATTTTTTTAGAAATCTCCATATTGTTTTCCACAGTGGCTGCACCAGTCTGCATTCCCAGCAACAGTGCATGAGGGTTCCCTTTTCTCCACATCTCTGCCAACACTTACCATTTGTGAAATTGTTGATGATAGCTATTCTTGATAGGTGTGAGGTGATATCTCATTGTAGTTTTAATTTGCATTTCTCTGGTGATTAGTGATATTGAATATCTTTTCATATGTCTATTGGCCATCTGTATGTTCTCTTTGAAAAAGTGTCTCTTTAGGTCTTTTTCCCATTTTTTAATTGGATTTTGGGGGGGGGGGCATTGGTGTTGAGTTGTGTGAATTCTTTATAAATTTTGTAGTGCCAGCTGTCATTTCTCTTCTTCATTTCTGATTTTATTTATTTGAGTCCTCTTTTTTTCTTTCTTTTTGGCGACTCTGGTTAAAGGCTTATCAATCTTGTTTATCTTTTTAAAAAATCCGCTCTCACTGGCCAGTTAGCTCAGTTGGTTAGAGCGTGGTGCCAATAAAAAATCAGCTCTCTGTTTCATAATCTTTTGTATTGTTTTTTAAAACTCTGTTTATTTTTGCTCTGATCTTTATTATTATTATTTTCTACTCATTTTGGGCTTTGTTGTTTCTTTTCTAGTCCCTCTATGTATAAAGTTAGAATGTTATTTGAGCTTTTTCTTGTTTCTTGAGTAGTCCTGTATTGCTATAAATTTCCCTGTTAAGACTGCTTTCACTGTCCCATAGATTTTGGTTTGTTGTGTTTTCATGTTCATTTTCCTCAAAGTATCTTTTGATTTCTTCCTTGATCTCATTGTTAACCTATTCATTGTTTATAACATGTTATTTAGCTTCCATGTGTTTGTGTGTTTTTTTCAGGACATTTCTTTTTTCTTGTAATTGATTTCTAGTTTCATACCATTGTGGTCAGAGAAGATGCTTGATATGATTTCTTCTTAAATTAATTTTGACTTTAAAAATATGTATATTTTATTGATTTGAGAGAGAAAGGGAGAGGGCGAGAGATATCAATGATGAGAGAGAATCATCGATCGGCTGCCTCCTGCACACCCCTCACTGGGGATTGAGCCTTCAACCCAGGCATGTGTCCTGACTGAGAATGGAACTGTGACCTCCTGGTTCATAGGTCAATGCTCAACCACTGAGCCACATCAGCTGGGCAATTTTGACTTATTTTTTGTTCTAACATGTGGTCTATACTAGAGAATGTTCCATGTACACTTGATCCATATATATATATATATATATATATATATATATATATATATATTTAATTTATTGGCTTTCTTCTCACTGTCTTGATGCCAGCTAGAAAATGTGGGCCTTTGAAGGGAGGCCTTCTGCAGTCATTGTGTTTCCCAGGATTAGGATGTAGAGATTCAATTTTAACCATGATTTGACACATTTCTGTGCTCAGAGTATATCCTACAGAATGACTGCACTGATTTCATTATATTGCAGGACAGTTTTTGGAAGGAGGTATTAACACACTTCCCGACCACTATGAGTCTGTGCTTGTCATCACCCGCAGCTCCTCCGGAGAAGGTCCTGGAGAGAAAGGCTTCCCACAAGAAGTCTACCAAAGGCTGAGGGGACCACCTTTCCACAGCTCCATCTCTGCAGAGGAGCAGGTCTGAGATAGGGTCTCACTGCATACGTCCCTGCCTTCCCTTTTCTGAGGATATTTGGTTTTGGCTTTAATATTCTCCCTCTTACTTCTCCTCTTCTTTACCCACCTTCTCCCCCCAACCCCCACCCTTGCCATCCTCTTTCCCACATACTTCCTATCCTCCACAGCTGAGATAAACAGTACAGTCTTATGAAGTCTGCACCCCAGGACTACAGAGGAGGACAGAAGTTATTGGGTTATTGAATGGCTTTTGGAGTCAGAGATCTGGGCTTCATCCTAATGCTATTATTTACTAGCTGTGGGACCTTGTGGTGAATTTCTTAATCTCCCTACACTTCAATCACTTCATGTGAAAAGTGGGACTGTTAATGACATCTGCCTCCAGCCTTGGTTTTGAGTACCTAATAACAAAGCACATAGAAGTAATAGAATAGGAACCAGTGGTATTCAGATCATGACAATATCCTTTTCTTTCCCAGGATTGAGAACTTGAATGGAGCAGTCAGAAATGTGGAGCTAGAACAGGTCAAGGCAATCAGATGGTCTGAACAGGGAGAAGTCGGGAGAAAGAGGATCAGCCAATGGGTAGTCCAGTGCGTGTGGGCTGATGGGGCAAATGTCTGAGACCCACAGAGAATTTGTTATAGAGAGACCGTGGGCCAGAGCTACTTCCTGTGACAGGCCACTGATGACAGGGACCCCATTAGGAACAAGGTGGCCAATTGTGGGTCCCAACACACAAGGAAAGATGATCAATCAATGAATATTTGGGAAATTGTCTATTAAATGTCAGCTTTGTACCAGGTTCTATGTGCCTACCTTATAGTGGGCACTTGCGTGTTCGTTGGCTAAATGAACAGACAAGAACACATATTAAAGACCTACTATGTGCCAGGTAGCACAATAGGTAGAATATCTATCCTGCTTCATTAAACTGTGCTTCTACTCACTAGGACAGTGGCTTTATCCCCACTTTGTAAATAAGAGAGATGAGATTCAGAGAAGTTATGGAACTTACCCCAAATTTCATAGCCAGCTCCAAAATCTACCCGCTTTCAATTAAAATGTATGCCTACCTGCCTATGGCCTACAGAGCTATTCCCAGCCTAAAGGCTTATGGGATCTAATTGGGAAAACGAGTCTAAAGAGGAAAAGTGAAGATTGTGATATCCAGGTTTTATAGCCCATGCACAGGGCCCTCCCCTTGCAGTGGAATGGATGGAGAACGTGTTATACCATTAAGACAGTGGAGAGAAATTCCTCCTAACTGAGCCATGGGCTGTGACTCATGAGGCTGCGGGCCTATTTAAACCCAGTATTTGCTTCCCTCCTTGAAGGTGAGCCCTTACTCTGTCTACCTTCATGACTCGGTCCTGCTCTATGCTCAGACTGTGAAATTCATGATCAAGGCCGGAAGAGATTTCCGGGATGGATAGCAGCTGGTCAGCACTCTGAAAGGCTTTAATCAGACCACATTGCAGGGTAAGTGGCTTGGTTGCAGGAGTGGAGGGTGGGAGGGTCAGAACTCAGGCCTGCCTCTCCTGTTAGTGGGGGTCTAAGAGGTTGAACATGTGGTTTAAAGCTTCATTTAGGGCCTGCCTCACATTGAGTTACAGGTTTCTTCTTTCTCATGGAGATTCCAGTCTTCCAGAAAAGGGGGTGGAGGGTGAGATTGAACCTCCCAGCGGCCACAGTCCAACTCTTCCAGCTTTATACAAAAGGCTGCCCAGACAGCTGAGGCGACCTTTGAGGCATCTTATCCATTCCTCCTCCCCAGAGAGTCCCTCCCACAGCTGTTTTCAAATTGGTCCACCAAGAACGAAGCTCAAGAGAGTGGGACCTGCCTCGGGGTTACTTCCATGCTCCTTCTCATGCCATTGCTCCTTGATGGGGCCCTGGCCTCATTCATGACTCTCCACCTCTAAAGATGGGGGCAATCCCATTTGACTTTCCTTGTCAGGACGAGGAAAGGCTTGGGCTTGGACATGAACTATTTAGAAATCACCCTGGGGAGCTGATCAACTGTATCATCTTTCTGTACTCCAGTTTTCTCATTTTGTAAGACACAGATAATACCTCCTGTCACATGGAATAATAGTAGCCAGCATTTACTGAGGGCTTACCTTAAAGCAAGCTGGGTGTCAAGAGCTAACTGATGGCATGTGTGAGGATTAAGTGGAATAGCATGCTATTCCACTTAATCCTCACACATGCCATCAGTTAGTACTACTATTACTAGGTGTATTACAGTACACAGGTGAGTAAACCCAGGGTAGAAAGGCTATCTACTGGTCCAAGATCACAAATTTACTACAGGATGTGCTCATTTAATGGTGGCTGCTTATCTAGGGGTCTTGCCTCCAAGCCCTGCTTGTTAGGAGTGGATGATGGCCCCTGCTCTGCAGGGTGCTCTGGGACTAGTTATGTGGAGTCACTGCGATCCCCACATGCCGGCACATCATAGGTGCTTAATAGATGGTAATTGTGTGCCCTGTCCCCAGAGGGAATAAATCAGCAGCAAATCCTGTGTCAGACCAGGCTCTAGTTTGGGGTGTGGAAGAGCTGAACTTGACTCCTCCAGGATCTCGGATGTGTGTTTTATGCATGAGGTTGACCACATCCTATGTGAGAACAAAGAACACAGGGACCGGGAGGAAAGGGGAGAACAAAACTTGAGAACTCAGCCCACAGGGCCTGCAAGTGGGGAGAAGGAGGATTGTAGCACCTGGAGGAGGCAGCTGTCCCCGGTCCCAGCAGCTGCCTCCATGTTATTTGGCCTTTTTGATCACATCTGATTGTTCTTAGGAAGCATACCGTAAATCTTGGGTTTCAGTTTTTTTGTGTTTTTTTTTGTTGTGTTTTGTTTTTTTTTAAGCGTAGGCCTAACAAAACACATCTGCTTGGCCCAAGTGGCCCTCGAGCCCCATCAAGGTACCACCACTGAACTTTTATTCTCCACTCTCCTCCTTGACTCTCTCCCAGATTTCCTGAATCGGCAAAAAACTCACGCTGCTTTAGGTGGCTGATGGGGAGGGGGCTTGGCTGGTCTGAGTTCAAGTCAGGAGTCCCTCTTCTCTCCTCAACCACTTGCAGTCTCCTCTCTTTTCAGGAGTCACTGGCCCAGTGTTTGTGGACTCCCAAGGACAAAGGCATGTGGATCACTCAGTCTATGCCCTACGGAAATCCAGCAACGGGTCCCTCTTCCTTCCTGTTCTTCACTACGACAGCCATCAGAAGGAAATCAGGTACTGGGGGTGGGGGTGGGGGGGCGGTGAGGGAGGTGTTTCTGTGAGTTTAGAGCATGTTGCAGGAAGAAACCTGGGAGGCGAGGGGGGGCTGGGGACTTTGCTGGAAGACCAGTTTGGGATCCAGTTCTTAGAATCCACTGCACATTGCCTGGTGCGCTTTGAATTTATTAGGATTGACTTTGGGTCTTGAAAGTGATCTTGCCCTTGATGGTGGGATTAGCTCAGCCACTTCCGATTCCTCACAATATCTTCTAACTGCACCTCCGCAGGGGCCCAGGCTTCCTCTGATGTTCCAGCAGGGAGCATCACCTGGCCCATGGTCTCAGAGAGAGAGGCCCTGGACCAGGGTGGTAGTGGAGCACAGCGCCCCCTAGAGGGATGGGAGCTCAGTCAGGGAAACAGACTCCAGTCAGCCTGACTCCAAAACAGAGCACCCTATGGGCAGCAGGACCTGAGTAATCCTGGTACCCAGGAAGCTCTGGAAAAAAATCTCTGTTTTCATCACTGAGCATAATTGAGAAAACTGAAAGGAAACCTAAGGCTTAATTCAATATTTACCAGCCTTCACTGTCACCCGCCCCAATGCAGATTTGATTTGACACTTCTTCCTCTCCTATTCTTAAGGATTTTTATTGTATCTAAATGGGTTGGCCCAGGAAATAAACTAACCATGGAGGACTAGGTTCAGGATTGTGGAAACGGGCATTCTCCACGCAGAGGGAGATATTTTGCTCTGTGAAATGTCAAGGTGCTGTATAACAAGATTTGTTTATGTCAAACACGAGAGAGAGTGGCAGCAACACTGGAGAATTGGCACACCATCTTTTAAATCAGAAATGACATGTTTTCCATCAAAAGATTGAATCAGCGGTTCTGCTCTGCAAAAAGATGTTGCTTTTCCATGAATTAGATTACCAGGAGGCTGGATTTGAAGAGCCTGGGTGAGGTGGGAAAATTGGATGGGTCAGTGGACATTTGAATTAAGAGACCAAGGCCTACTTTTTGCAGATGACATGTGTATTTCATTTGCCTTTGCTATACCTGAGGTAGAGACAAATAGAATGAATCAAATGGGCACTGACCTTTAATCATTGTCATCATTTTCTTCTTCTTCCTTTTTTTTTTTTTTTTTTTTCAAGACCCATGTGGATTTCTCCATTACTTGGCCCCATGGCTCCCTTGCTGCAGACAGACCTGGCTGTGGATTTGACGATGAGCTCTGTGAAAGTGAGCTCACTTTTACAGGTCAGTATAGGCTCCTGGAGAAGGTAGCAGGGAAGGATTCTCCATGGCAGGGCTTTTCAGTAATGACAGCACTATTGACATGTTGGGTGGAATAATTTTTGGTGGTGGGGGGGGGGAGAGGAATCGTCCTGTGCTTTGGAGGCTGCTTAGCAGCATCCCTGCCTCCACCCATGAGATGCCAGTGGTAGCTTCAAGTTGGAACCACCCAAAATATCTCCAGATGTTACCAATATCCCTTAGGGAGGCAACATCACCTGCTGGCCCTATTAGGAACCTCTGCTCTAGGGAAACCCAGCTCCTGAGATTGGAACTTCGTTTCTGAGGAGGTAGAAAGTCTGGACAGGGGAGTGTTTCCTGATGGTTAGGGGTCCAGCCCTGGAATTAGATGGATCATAGCTGAGAAACAACCATGAGGAGAGGACATAGTAAATGCTTAATAATAAAATGTGGTGGTGTTATTAGAAGTCCTAACTATTATTTCTGTACAATGAAAGTTTCTATACAGAGGAAGAAGTGAGTGCAGTTGCCATGGGAACCAGAGGAAGGTCAGAAAGCATTCCTGGAAGAGCCATGCCTAGGTGGTCTTTGAGGCATCTGCTTGGCAGGGCTAGTAGGCTCTTAGGCAGCCTGAGTAATGATATGTCTGTGTCCTCTCCAGGTGTGACTGTTCTGATTCTCCTGATGACCTTCCTGGTCACTGTCTTCGGAACTGCCATCATAGGTCTGATTTTAAGGATGTAGGAGGGAAAACTGCCGAGGCAAAAGAGAGACATTTTGTGGCAGATCGATTATAATGCCATCACTATTCTGTCCCAGGACAAGGTAAGGCCACACCTGGCCCAGATGTCCACTTTCCTGCTAATTTCTGGTGATTTGTGGAATCACCAGAGCTTATGAGAACAGAGGCCAACTCATGTATGGAGTGAGCACTTAACAGAGAGTCTCAGGCCCTGAGTTCTGGCTCTAGGCCGACCGTTTCCTTGCTGAATATCTGGGAACATCATGTCTGGCCTCAGTTACTGAATACTTGGAATGATCAGGTGGGCCCTAAAGTACCCTTCAGATCTGTTACCCTGTGGTATAAGCGCAAATATTAAAGCTGTTTTATGAAAAGCATCTAGTTATCTTCAGAACCACATTAACTCCTTTAATCTACTAATGACTAAGACAATAAGTCTCATTTATCAACATACGAGTTGCACATCTACTGGAGGCCAAACAGCTCATGGCATGGGATACACTGAGGGGAGGCAAGTGATCAGAGAGGTGTCTATACGATGAAACGGAGGGGGGAGGGGGGGGAAGGGGGTGTTCAGTGTATCAGCATTGGGAAGGCTGCTCTGGGTGTTGGAACGTGATGGGGATAATACACAAAGAGGTGACAGGGTTAGAAGCTTATTTAGGAAAATAGCTCCCACATGAGGTCACACATGTAGTTAGGTGCCAGAGCCAGAACTTGAACTTGGTTAGTCTGACCCAGAGCTTGCCCTCTTAGCCATGGCCCTACCATGGTGGTATAGGCACAGAGTATAGCAGTCAGGCACTCACACCTACGGTCAGAGAGGTCAGGGGTCAAGTCCTGGTGCTCTCATGAACTATGTGACCTTGATACTACTCATTGTTGGGAGCATCTGGATGTGTCCTGTCTAACAGCCACCCCGGAGGGGCACACTTGTGTCGAAAGAGAACAACAGCCACGGGTCTAGTGTGAAGATTTCTGGGGACTTCAGTTCCTTTGTCCAGAGTCAGCAGGGGGAATTGCTCTTTCACGCCCCAGTAGGACTTTATGAGGTACTTCTGAGAGCAAGGCAGCTGCATGAAGGGTGTGTCTGTGTCCCGTTCTCTGTATGTCCCTTCTGCCTGGGCATTCCGAATAGGAGGGATTCTACAGTAAACACCAGATAGCGTTCTGACTCCACACTTGTGTTTCTCAACCTTAATGTGCCTATGAATCATTGGAAGCTCTTGTTAAAATGTGAGTTCTGGCCCTAGCCAGTTTTGCCCAGTGGATAGAGCTTTGGCCCTTGGACTGTAGGATCTCAGGTTTGATTCCATTCAAGGGCATATACCTGGTTTGCAGGCTCGATCCCCAGGCCCTGGTTGAGGCATGTGCGGCATTGATGTTTCTCTCTCTCTCTGTTTGTCTCTCCCTCCATTCCACTCTCTCTACAAATTAATGGAACAGATATCCTCGGGTGAGGATTAACAACAACAACAAAAAATTGCAGCTTCTGATTCAGCAGATCTGGGTGGGGCCTGAGACTCTGCATTTTCTCTAACGAACTCCCAGGGGGTTCCTATGCTGGCTTCTACGTTAGACTCATTTTTGCCAAATAGAACTTTCTATGAATATAGTAATAGTCCAAATCGCCTCGGTCCAGCACGGTAGCCCTTACCATCTTGTGACTAAAACATTAGTGTGACTGGGGAACTGAATTTTAAATTTTATGTAACTTTTACATAATTGGCATCATAGAGGTAGAGGCTATATTATTGGACAGTACAGTCCTGGAGCATGGGTTATTTCATTTTTGGTACTTTAGCACTGATGGATCAGGCATGGGTATGGGTGCTTCTACATATAAACCGGCAGCTACCAAAGCTGGCAGCATAGTTCCCGCCTGCCCCCTTCTCACCCTCTCTACCATACCACTATGGCTGTCTGTGCCAGTCACTGAGTTAACACTGTTCACCTATTTTAAGATTTAATCCTCACAACAGCCCTGTGAAATAGGTATTGTTTTTAATTTTCATTGCACAGATGAGGAAATAAAGGCTTGGAAAGGTTAAATCCCTTGCTCAAGGTTATGTGGGTAGTTAGTGTTAGACATGGTCTTTGAACAGGTATTGACTCTCATTAACTCTGCTCACTATTCCTCTGAATGACAATGAGATATTGTTGTATAATAGAAAAAGTGTAGTGTGGAATCAGATGTTCCCATTCTGGCTGAACTCCCCACAAATGTGTGGCCTTGGACGGGTCACCTAACGTCAGTGATCCCATCTGGGAGTGGACTAATTATCCCCACGTTGCAGGACTGTGATGCCTGTTCAATGAGTTCTTCTGTTGAGCTGCTGGCTCAGCGCCTGGACCTAGCATAGTGCCACTCTAAGGCTGCTTTGGGCAGTGAGGAGTTTCATGATCCTTTTCATAGGCTGACTTCTTCCCAGTCTTCCTGTTCAACCCCCACCCCCCACCTTGCTCCCCAGCTCTTTCTGAGTAGAGCCTTTTCTGGATCACCTTGAGTTAGAACATTCTGCTTTGTCTCTGGTTCCAGGGAAACCATGTGGCCATCTGCTATGTTGGTGACCAAGCAGAAGCCAGGATCAGGAAGCCATCTGTGCTGCAGGAAATCCGGCTGGTGAGGTCCCTACCCTGGGAGGAGACAAAGAGGCGCTGTTCTTAGACCCTCCTTGCCAGCTTCCTGCTCCCACCTGGAGTGGGCATGGCCCCAGTTCAAAGGAGCATGGGTGGAAAGCAGCTTCCCCTAACTTGGCCTACCACTCTCACTCCTGACAGCCCAGACTTTGGACCTAAGACTTTTTGCCCTGACTCAGGCACCCCCAGCCTGGGATTCTTCCTAGCCTTGCTCATTTCCCTTAATTCGCCCTGGCCTTAATTCTGCATCTTCATTCTTTATATCTGTGATGGCTGCTCACCTCCCTTGAATCTGGTCCTCCGAGGAAGTTAAGTTCATGGAGTCTGACTTCTTACTCCAAATCTGTGACTCATTGTGGCCCACACACTGGCATTAACAGCCCTCAACACCAGGAAGCAGGGCTGGGTCTATTTACTGTGACGTGATTTCATTTAATACCTGAGCTAAGGTTCAACTTTGATCATTCTTCTTGTTTATATGCTGGAGGCAGACTGCCTGGATTTGCCTCTCCCAACTCTGCCACTAGCAAGTGGTATGATCTTCAACATGTTACTTAACCTTTTGAGCATTAGTTTCCTCATCTGTAAAATGGGTAAAGTCATATTGTTCTCACCTCACAGGGTCTTTGTGAGAATTAACTGAAAGTATGTAAAGCAAGGAGCATAGTCCCTAACACAGAGGACATACTATAATCATAAGCTATTCTTACCATTATTATTTTCAGGTGTATGAATTAAGGCACGAAAACATTGTTCCCTTCTTTGGTGTCTGCACAGAACCACCCAACATCTGCATTATCACTCAGTATTGCAAAAAAGGGAGTCTTAAGGTAAGTACGATAGGAAATCTTACCTTAGGTTTAATTAGCAGCAGTTATGGAAGAACGTTCAGTGCTTTTACTCCTTCATCCAAGAACAGTTCCTCTCTAGTCTAATTGAAAGATCTGAATTATCCTGTTGGGCTGCCTGCAGGGGATCGGCTTAGCAGCGAAGTTGCCCAGTATGTTTTTTGTTGTTGTTGTTCTGGATGGAAAGTGGCTGAGCTTGGTTTTGTCTCAGCTGTCTCAGCTGAATTGCATTCCTGGGCCCATACTACCTATGGTATGTGATCATCTGCTTTATGTCAAGAACAAGGAAGTGTTTATAAAACTCTAGACTGCATAACTTTCTCACTATTGAGTCAGGTGATGGTATTTCCAGGGAAATTTTTTGGCTCTGTTTCAGGTTGAGTTCTGATCAAAACCATCTAATGTAGACCCAGTTGGTTTGTCTCAGTGGATAGAGCATCAGCCTGTGGACCAAAGGGTTTCAGGTTTGATTCCGGTCAAGGGCACATACCTTTGTTGCAGACTCCTTCGCAGCTGGGGCCTGGTTGGGGCTCATGCAGGAGGCAACCAACTGATGTGTTTCTTTCACATCAATGTTTTTCTCTGTCTTTCTCTCTCTCCCTAAAAATAAACAGGAAAATATCATCAGTTGAGAAATAACAACTACAATAAAAACCATCCACTGTATAGAACCAACCCATTTAACATATGAAGCTCACTGTGCTTCAGGTTGAATCCCTGGTGCTATTTTAAATAACTGTTTTTCAGGATGTTTTGAGAAATTCAAATAATGAAATGGATTGGATATACAAGCTCTCATTTGCATATGACATAGTCAATGTGAGTATAACCTAAGTTTATGTAAAGAACAAATACCATGGTGTTTTTGAATTGTTCTGTGTCTTGGATTAAATCAAACTGTAATCTTTCCCAAAAATTCAGATCCTTCTCAGATCTCCTCTTCAAACAAAGTGATCCCACTTCTAAAATCTACCACTTCAATCAGATTTCCCATTCTTTTCTCTTTCCCTGACCTCAAGTAAATATCAAGAGAGTAAAAAATATTTTATACTAAAGTCAGAAGGCATGCTATGTTTATCCAACCAGAAAAGAGCAGGGTACTTACATTTTAGGACAGGACTTTTTGCCCAAAGAAAATCTAATTACTAGATCGTAAAGCAAGCTGAAGGATTCCTAATACTACTTCCTTTTCCCTAGTTCCTGATTCCTTTCCCCTGAAAATGGGGGTCAGTGCCATAGTAACCACAAAGCTGTTATACAGGGGGTGCAAATCTGTGAATTTATATATATACAGGCAGAATCTTTACTTCGGGAAAAGGGGGCTGAGTTGGCTGTAAAAAGGATGAAGATGATGATGATGATGATGATGATGATGATGATGATAATAATAATGGCTAAAATATATTTAGTGCTTTCTTTGGCCCTGGTACTTTCTAGCACGCTATATATGTTAATTTACTTAATTTTCACAACAAAATAAGATAGATCTATTATTAGCCCCATTATTAGCCCCATCCACGGGAGATAAGTCAGATGGACCACATTATTATGTACCTGAGGCCGACGTTCTCAACCTGGACTAAAATATGGCTGTTCTTTTTATACTCACTACATCTGTTTTATCATAAGAGAAGACCAAGACCTGGGGTTGGGTTCTAGTGAGGAAACCCCTCAGTCCAACAACCAGTAGGGCTGGCTGGTCATCATCTCTCAATCAATAGTCCATCCATCAACCAACAGATTCCTGTGGGTGAGACCCAGCCTGGTGTTGTGAGGGATACAAAGGTAAAACAAAAACTGTCTTTCTGGAGTATAAGGCTGTGACTCCTTGAGTGACTTTGACTTTTGGTCCCCTCTGTAGACCTCAGCCTCCATGTGGGTTAATGGATGAGGTTGGTCTGTTGAAACTGAAAGTCTTTTATTTCCAATGGATTTAATTGCTTTTTGTTTAAGAAGCTGAGTCTTAATAGTCTGTGAGACTTCGATTTCCTGAGCCTTAGTGGGAAACAAGTTAGACAAACAGAAACCTTGTTGGTTTCCTTGTGATTGGGTCTCTATGGTCAACACTGGGCCATCACTGCTATTTTAGTAAACTTTATTGAGCATCTGTTAATGATTTATCTCACTCTGGGCACTATTGTAAGAAAGCAACAACTTGTTTCTAGTTTTAAATGGCTTAAAATCTAGCTAGAGGGGCTAACAGATCAACCAAAGGACTCTTATGCATGCATTTAAGCATAACCAATGGACACAAAACACTGGGGGGTAGGAGAGGCTGGGGGAAGGGCAGGGGAAAAAGAGATATATGTACTAATCTTTGTAATACTTTATGTAATAAAAAAATAAAAATAAAGGAAAAAATTTGCTAGAGAAAAAAATACAGGAAATGCACATATACAATTATTGAAGTGGTAGTGGTACAGTTATAAAATAGAAGAATGTGACATGGCATCCTCTCCTACTCTGGCCCCTCTCTCCTTCCCTTCACCTACATTTCTCTTCCTGCAGCAAACCCAGGGAAGTATGCTAGACTTCCCATGATTTTGTTCCCAACCCCTTTCAAAACAGCCAACATCATTTATATTGGATGTGAAGAATTTACTCATCAAAGTCTGAATCACCAACAAATTTAGCCTTTCCAGTGTCACCATTTAGTTTTCAAGAAGCGTTAAACCAAAGGTTTCTCCGGAGAAATGCTGAGGTGAGTGAGAATGGTAATTGAATGGCTATTCTCCCAGGTGGCATCAGCTACCTTAGGTCACCAAGTCTATCGCCTACTCTATGCCAGAAGGACAGCATGGCACCTTGTTTTGGAAGGATTGCTTTCCCTAGAAGTGGAGCATGCACAGGATGGGACTGGTTAAGGAGGTCATAGCGACCTAGATCAAGGCACTTCCAGGCCAGTTACTCTGCCAGCATTCCTTGAAAGAGAACTAAAACTAACACAATTCACTGCAGCCTCTTAGAGCTTGCCATGGGTGACCTGACATGAACCCGGACACTGGGCCAACCTCTGGGGGTCAGATTGTGCTTCTAGCCACCACATACCAACCACAAAAACAATTCCTCCCCTGATGTCTATTTGATAAGGATCTCCTGTATTCCAGGTATCAGCGAGATTCTGAGATGTCACAGACTTCAAAATAAAAGAGGATATTGATTGAGCACCTAATTTTGGTCAAACCTGATTCTGGGCATGGAGGTTGCAGAGAAGTAAGACTCATTGTCCTGTCCCCAAGGAGTTCAACCAGTGGGGCCAGCCTGGGAAGAGGCTTTGGGGAGAATAGCACTCTTCTTGAGTTAGAGGTGGGCCTATATTTCTGAGGAAGAGAAATCTTGATGGATTAAGAAGGTCAAGGGCAATTGGCAAAGAAGTTGTCTTGGGGGTTTGAACCTTGGCTCTGCTATTTACTGACTAGGTGACCTTAACTATGCTGAGCATCAGCTTCCCTGTGAATAAAATAAAGATAGCAGGAGTACCTACCTCACAGGGTTGCTATAAGGACTAAGGTATGTAAAATGGTCAGAACCATGCCTACCCCATTAAAAGTATCCAATAAATATTAACTGTCAGTATTAGTAGGAGCAGCAGTATAATTACCATCAGAGATAACTCCATTATTAGCACTAAAAAACATGCACTTCCTTATTTCATTCCTTCAACAATCCTATGGGCTAAGTCTGCACTGTCCAAGTATAGTAGCCACCAGCCTCATGTGACTATTAAAGTCTGGCCTCAGGACTAGTCCAAATTAAGATGTGCTATAAAAGTATAAAATGTCTGCCAGATTTCAAAGACTTAGTAAAAAACAAAACAAAACAAAACAATATAAAATACTTGATATTTTTTGTGTATTATATGTTAAAATGATAAGATCTCTTAATATATTGGGTTATATAAACTATACTATTAAACTTAATTTCACTTGTTTAACGAAAACATTAAAAATTGTACCTGTGGCTTGCATTATATTTCAAATGGAAGGTGCTCTAAGTCATCGCAATGAACTTCATTATTAATTTCCCAACTCCAATATTAATATTAATATTTACTCCATCTCACAAGGGGGAAAGTGAGGCTTACTTGGGTCAAGTAATCTGCCCAACTGGTAAGAGGTAGATTGGGGTTTGCTGCTAGTCTGTCTCCGTAGTTGAGTCATGCTATGCTTCCCCTGCACCAAGTTCCGGAGAGCACAGATGTGGGATCCAGAGATAGAGCTCCCAGGGCCTATCTTACTTAGATGAGTCCCCAACTTACTTTCTAACAGGGAAATAAATTTAACTAGCAGTCAGGTAGGTGAAAGAATTGCCAAAACACATAAAATCTGGTACATACATCACACACCTCTCATGGTTCTATTTGTTCTCTGACAATGTACATATGCCCATGCATTTCCATCAAGAGAGAAAAACACCACTACAGAGAGGTACGTCTGTCTCCTGGAGAGGACTGCAACACAGGATTCCAAGCATCCAAACAGGTTGCCTATGCCCTAATAGAATGAGCTCTACTATTCCTGGTTGTCCAGGGAGATTGGTGGTGACCACAATGTAAACTATCTCATGCCTGGGGTCGGCCAAGGCAAGGGATGGTCATGTGTCAGGGGCAGTCTTGCTGCATGGAGAGGTCTCTGAGAGGTCAGAGAGAACTCTGGGTTGAACACAGGTCTCCCCAGATTGGCCAGTTGGAGCCTTTCCTGGAGAAATTCCAGAGGCAGCTCCAGCCAGGCCCCTCCAGGTCTAGTTGAGCGAATTATACTTCCAACATGCAATTCAACTTTATTATCTCAGAACACAAACAAGCCAAAATGATAAAGGAATATGCCTTCCTGACTTTTGGGGTTAGGGGACAAGGGTAGGATACTCAAGGTTCTGCAAGTTTCCTTATTGCTTTCTGTATTAGCCTGTATTGCTAATGTAGCATTGGCTTCGGGCTCTTGCTAAGGTGGGTCAGTGACTCAGCTTGTCATCACTGCTGGAGGCAGAGGTGAGTCCCTGAGCTGGTGCTCAAGAGGTCCAAGGACCCTGTCTCTGGGGGAGACAGGAGCCCTTCCTGGAACCTTGATGGCCAGTGCCTCCTCGTGGCCATGCCCATGGGTAACTTTACCTCCTCAGCTGGGCTTAAGATTGATTTGAACCTGGCTGTTCTTGTATAAGGGTGTTAAGAGAATTCCTCCGCAATCATTTAGGGTGTTGGGAACAGTAAAAGCTAGTGGTTTAGAAGCAGCTGGGCTTTGTAGATAACACAGCTTGGTTTCTATCCCAGCTCTGCATCCATTCCTTGGGAGCAGTTTAAAACCCCGAGTTTCCGCCCTAGCTGGTTTGGCTCAGTGGATAGAGCGTCGGCCTGCGGACTGAAGGGTCCCAGGTTCGATTCCGGTCAAGGGCATGTACCTTGGCTGTGGGCACATCACCAGTGGGAGGTGTGCAGGAGGCAGCTGATTGATATTTCTCTCTCGTCAATGTTTCTAGTTCTCTATCTCTCTCCCTTCCTCTCTGTAAAAAAATCAATAAAATATATATATTTTTTTAAAAATAAATAAATAAAACCCCGAGTTTCCTTGTGAAACAGAGAAGGAGAATATTACCTATCCCAGAAAAGGCTAAATGTGATAGATAACATGTACTAGGTCCCCTGTACTTCAATGCGTAGTGCAAAGTAAGTCTCAAAAAAGAGTTTATGGTTGCTTATTTTTTCATTGCGAATCTATATTACAGTATGGATGTTCCTGGAACCTCATGTCTAAAATAATCACTTCTCACCCTCTGCCCTTCATAGCCTTTTATCAGCAGAGGATCAGCTGGTTGAGGGACTGGGCTTGGAAATTACACTGCAGAATTCCCAGTCCAGCTCCACTGCCTGGAAACTCTCACTGCGGGCCTACATCTCCTTGCTTCACAGAGCTCTACTGGACCGCCCCAGAGCTGTTGCGGCTCCCAGAGGTGCCCCGGTCAGGCACCCCAAAGGGAGACGTTTATAGCTTTGCCATTGTGATGAGGGAACTGATCCACCAGCATGCACTCGGGCCTTTTGAGGACCTCGGCGAGACACCAGATGGTAACACTGGGAGTCACTCCTTGGCAGGTTTTGGTGATCTGGGTTGGCTCATAAATGCTTGTTTTTGTGTTTGTTTTTGCTAAATGTTTCTTAATTTACAATTTATTTCATTCTTATTTTTTCTTTTAAAAATTTCTATATTTTTTAAATAATTAGAAAACTATTACAGTGTGATTTAAAAAATCAAGGAACTCAGAATTAAATAGTTTATTCTATAACAGCAGCCAGATCCTCTTAGACAATGAGTAAGATCATGTTGCTTCTCTACACAACAGCCTCCCTTGGCTTCCCATTTTGGGAGAGAAGGCTCAGTCCTTAACAATGGCCTGCAAGACCATCAAAGGCCTCTAAACCAGCCTCAGTGACCTTGTCCATTAGTGTCCTAGGGCCGGCATAATAAGTTACCACAAACCTACCTATTGGTTTGAAACAACAGAAATTTACTCTCTCATAGTTCCAGAGGCTAACAGTCCAACATCAAGGTTCAACAAAGCTGCACTTCCTCTGGAGGCTCAAGGGTAGATCCATTCCAGCTTTTGGTGGTGGCCCAGCCTTCATGGGCTTGTGGCCACAGTTCTCCAGTCTCCGCCTCCATTTCCACATTGACTCCTCCTTGAAATCTCTTCTGTCTGTAAGGACACCTGTCATTGGATGAGGGCCCCCCTGGATAATCCAAGATGATCTCCTCAACCCAAGACACTTAATTATGTTTACAAGACTTTTTTTTTTCCCAGACGAAGTCACAGTCATTAGTTCTGGGGATAAGGACATGGACATACTAGCATATCTTTGGAGACCACCAGTCAGCCCATTACACCTTCCTGCTTCCTTCTCTCGTGGCTTCTTCCTTTCAGTCACACAAGCCACCAACATGCCAGACACATTCCCAGCCCAGAGTCTTTGCACATGCTGTTCCCTCTGCCTGAGGATCTCTCACCTTATATTTGTACATACAAATTTGCCTCGTTCTTTTTTAGGGACTACACAATTTTTCATTATAAGGATATGCCATATATGATTGATTGATACCCATTTGGATAATTTGCCATTTTTTTTTGTGATTACAAATTGCTGCCATGAACAGCCTTGTATCTTTGTGGACATATGTGGATGTTTCTTCAGGATAGATTTCTGTTCATGCAAATGAAGAGATAAAAGCATTTTAAATATATTTACACTTTTTTTTGATAAGTGCTGCTCAAGTGTATACTTACGCAGGATATATTCAGTTTTGTTTTGTTTTTGCTAGGTTGACACATTCCACCAAAGAAATAAGAGTAAAATTAGCAGGAAATAGAGAAAATTTTCATCAAGATTGGAATTCTTCTACCTTGTCTGCACATTGGAATTGCACGGGGAACTCTGATAACTGCTGGTGCCTGGGTCTCAGCCTCAGAGATGTTGATGCCTGTCTGTCAGGGCAGCAGGGTGTTTGAAGCTTCTGGGTGATGCTAATATGCATCCCAGACTGAGAATCACTGTCTTGGAGAGAAGAAAGGATGTGTGTGTGTGTGTGTGTGTGTGTGTGTGTGTGTGTGTGTGTGTGTGTGAGTAGATCCAAGTTTCTAATTTATGGCTAAATGAAGCAGAAGGGAGACTAATCTCAAAAGGTCAATCCAAAAATCCAGGTGCATCTGACTTTGGGACCAAGAAACTATGCAGACCTTCCCAGATGGAGCCCAGGCAGGAGCCCGCCCAACCTGCTCAGCTCAGCTGCTATCTGACCGTCCCAGCTGGGGTGGGGGTAAGGAGTGGAGGACAACCAGTATATTTCTCCCTCACTGTGGTCCTCTGCTCACAAATGAAATGAGCGTTGGTAACATCGGACTATGTACTCAGATCTGCAACCAGGGGGGAAAGTGCAATGTGCTGCTACTTTATAGACACACACACTTCTGCCGTTAACTTCTCCTCCTTCCTTGCTAACACCCCTATGTGCTGGGAACTGAGTAAATATCGATTCTCTGAGAAACTAGGCCAGCAGTTCTCCCATGTCGGTGGGCATCTGAAATGCCTGGTTTGTTAAAACAGAATTGCTGGTCCCACCCTCAGGGTTTCTGACACAGTAGGTCTGGGGCAGGCCTGGTATTTGCATTTCTATCAAGTTCACAGGTAGTGGTGGAGATCCACAGCTTATAAAGCACTGGTCCAGTGTGGTCCATTTGTTAGAAATTTGAACTTTATAGGCCCTGATCTGGAACTTCTGATTTAGAAACGTGGAGGTGGGTCTGGAATCTGTTTTTTTTGCAAGCCCCCCTGCCAGGTGTTTTGATGTATGTGGATACTAACTTGTTTGTGCATCTATATCTATATCTACCCATCTGTATTTATATTAAGCTGAACATGAGTTCATACTGACATCTCCAATGTCATTAGCACATGTTCATTTATTCTGGTATGCCCCTCACTTATCCATAACATCCCTAAGCTCATTCAATTACTTGTTTATTCAATCCCGTCTATGCATAGAGTACTTTCAGAGTTGTTGATCAGTGCTCCCTGAGAAGCATCCTGACCAACTTGAATATAGTAATTATGAAAAGCTCCTTTTGTCTTCAGTCTTAGAGTCTCCAGTCATTTCAAAAGTTTCCTAAGTCAGCACTCCCCACCATCTCCACCCCCTTCAGCGAGGTTATGTCATACATTTGTCATGCAATTAGATTGTTTTGCCACAAATCTTCATTCTGTGTTGGGGTCATCCAGTTCCCCAGTAGATATTTTTTAAAAATTAGCAGTCTTCAAGGTTCACTCCTTGGGCTGGAAAGTTCTATAGGTTTTGGCGAATAGGTGGTGTCATGTATCCACTGTTACAGTGTCATACAGAATAGTTTCATCACCTTAAAAAAAATTCAGGTCCTTTGCCTATTCAACCTTCTCTCCTCCCCAAACTGTTGGCAGACTCTGATCTGTGTTCTATCTCTATAATTTTGTCTTTTCCAGAATGTCACATAAACAGAATCATATAGAATACAGCCTTTACAGACTGGTTTCTTATACTTAGTGATATTCATTATTGCACCTACAGTAATTTTATGGTAGAAACCAATGAGAAAGAGAAGGTAACCAGGTTTACAAAGTTGGACACAGTGTCAGGACACAGAAGTAATATTTATTATTTGTTAAAAGCTCTTTTATGTAACATATATAGAACACAAAGTTGTATAAAACATACTGGGGATTTCTACTATGAAATGCGTATATACTTCTGAAATCATATAGAGATATGCTTTACTTTAAGAAAAGTTCTAGTAGGAAAAATTAATCTAAAAACAGACAAATCAGGGGGTACTTAGAGAATTTATATTT
>PVJC01011935.1:0-40660 GCA_004026665.1 Murina feae | reverse complement strand
GGAGGGTAGTTGAGAGGGACCCAGGCCTGCAGGGGAGGGCACTTGGGGGGGACCATCCTGGAAGGGAGAGGACAGTTAGGGGCAATCAGACCGGCACAGGAGCAGTTAGGCATTGATCAGGCTGGCAGGGGAGTGGTTAGGGGCAATTGGCAGGCAAGAGGTCAGGAGCCAGCAGTCCTGGATTGTGAAAGGGATGTCTGACTGCCCGTTTAGGCCCGGTGGGATCAGACCTAAACGGGCAGTTGGACATCCCTCAAGGGGTCCCAGATTAGAAAGGATGCAGGTTGGCTGAGGGACATCACCCCTACCCCCCACTCCCACTCCATGCATGAATTTTGTGCACCGGGCCTCTAGTATATAATAATTAGAGCTAACATTTAGCATGTGCTAAGTGTTGTATTTACGTGTGTCTTTTTTCATTTAATCCTCATCACAACCTTGTGAGAATTATATTTTGTTAGATTAACTAACTCATTTATTCAACAAATACTTACTGTACACTTACCATGTGGCAGGCATTATTTTAAAAACCTGGAATTTCACAGTTCACAAAAGAAGCAATGTTCTTGCTTCATGAAGCTTACATTCAAGTGGAAAGGTACATAATAAATATATGAGAAAACTAGTGCTCAGAACAAGTAAAGAAATATCAAGGTCTTGAACTCTTAAATGATAGAAATAGAATAGAAACCCATGTCTGACTTACTCAGAACCTAAATTTAGGTTTTACCTCTTGGTGAAATTCTCAGATTTTGTTGCCTTGAATAGATCATATAAAATCATTGAGCTGCTTATATGCCAATCGTTTTCTGTGAGGAACTGTGCCCTAAGCCTAAGAGAATTTAAAAACTAGAAGAATTACAGGAGCCCCCCGCCCCCAGCTTCCTTATCCACGGTTTCACTGTCACTGTTTGTTCCCTGTAGTCAAATTCGGTCTGAAAATATTAAATGGAAAGTTCCAGAAATAAACAGTTCATACATTTTAAATTCTATGCCATTGTGAGTAGCATGTTGAAACTTTGTGTCTTCCTGCTCTGTCCCGAACAGGAACCGCCCATTTGTCCAGCATATCCATGCTATATATTGCCACTTGCCCTTCGATTACTCACTTAGTAGTCATCTCCGTAATCAGATCGACTGTCATGGCCTGGAAGCCTTGTATTCAAGTAACCTTATTTTACTTATTCATGGCCCCACAGAGCAAATGTTAGTGATGCTGACAATTTAGATAAAGAGAAGCAGTGAGGTGCTCCTTTATGTGAAAAGGTGAGCATGTATGGATAGGATTTGGTACTACCCACAGTTTCAGGCACTCATAGGGGGTCTTGGGACATATCCTCTGTGGATAAGGGGAGACTACTGTGATTTTATTATCCAAGTATGAAGAATTAGGCCTATTTTAAATATAATTTCTTTCTCTTTGAAGCATGTTGACCAGTAACTCTCTTTTAAAAATACCTTTATGGGGGCAAACAACAACCCTATACAATCATTTTATTGATTACTCCAACCAAAGAAAATTTTAAAAAATGGATAGCCTAGAGAAGCATGGCTTTCATCTCAACATTCTCACTGTATATTTTGTTTTGTTTGTTTGTGTCATGAGGCCAAAAGGACAGGCAGGACTTTAGAAATTCTGAACATTGGGAAAGATATATTTTAGCTTCAGAAAAATCTGCCAATCTTTTTTTTTTCTTGTTATTGTTTTATATCCGTCACATTTATAATAACATTAGGAAAAACCCCAAACACCATGCAGTAGACTAAAAAAATGGTTCAGTTAACGTTCCGATGTAAGCTCCAATTCCAGCGACTTCCTGGCCTTGGAGGAGCAGTGTGCCTGCGGAGGCATGGTTCTGGAGCGGGGACTCACTATCTGTAGGACTGAGGACTTCGAATCTGAGGAGAAAAAAATAAGTTTAGATTTCTAACAAGCTGAAGGCCTTCCTTTACATGGTTCCAAAAACACTCAGTGTCTATGACCAAGGCCATCGTGTCAAAGTATTACTGTCCTTACACTCGTTGAAGGAAGTTACTGCCTTTTGATTCGTGGTGGTTTCTGAGTCACGTGTAAAACAAACCTGAGTAATGATGACTGGAACTTTGTCTAATGCACAAATTAACACAAGTATTTTAGCCGTAAAAATGTAGAGGTTAAAAGTACCTTAACTGTGAGCTTCCGCATCCTCCCACACCAGGTTAGGAAAGTGCTGTCCAATGAGGAAAAGAGACTTTTCTGGTCAGCCATTAGCCATGTGGTTTTGGACCTAGAAAGTGTGGCAATATGGTAGAATTTTAGTCATTCGCAAGCTGTTGGGGAATAAATTTTGGAGATTATAGGCCTTCCTGGCGCTTCTGACGCTATCCTATCGAAGCAGTGACATTTCCGGACTGCTTCCCACCATGAGAACAAAACCAAGACCCAAGAACCTGTCATGGCTTCGCTACTAACGACTATAATCAAGGCAGATGTCTTTGACCCTCCCCCCACACACACACACAAACACACACACACACACAAAAATACTTTATTAATTAGCTAACTATTTCTTAACTCTGGATATCAATTTTGTGGCACACACACACACACACCCTTCCATACATTTAGATACTATTCTAATACATTATAGTATAATGATAGAATGCATTTATATACAGTGCCTGCAGTAGTGTTAAAAATACTAAGTTTTAAAAATTGTCCTCTCCAAGAAATCAAAGAATTAACACGAGAAACCCAGGTGTTCATAGGAAGAGTGATGTTTTCTTAAAGGTTTAGCAATTAGGTTTTCTTCTAGTAAGGAGGGTATGGAAATAGTCCAGGCCGTGGGCATGTGGCTTAGCACTGGGAGGTGGTGGAGATGGAGAGGAAGTTAAAGGAAGACCCTTGAGAAAGAATGGTCAATGGCTTCAAAGGTTCTCACTCCATGTGGTAACATTTCTAGTAAAAGACTATTTTAAGTATCTATATATTCCATATATTTTCCTATTAAATGTAAGGTTCATAAAAAAACAACAACTAGGGTTTCTTGGTATCAGAGTTGGTCATTGAAATTTCAATTATAAACTAAGACCAAGTTATTTTTCTTCATATTCCCTGTTCATATTCTTACAGAGGTGACTGGTATATCATCTCATGAATCCAGGTTTTCCAAACTACCTAATTTAGCAAGAGATGTTTCTTTCTTTTTTTAAATATGAATTTCTTTGTTTCTCTGTGTGTGCCACTGAAGAGCCTCTGGCAGTTGAATTTGTCTGTGTCCCTGAGCGTTAGGGTAATTCCTCATTTAGTGTGTGTGCCAGCCAAACCTAAGCTCAAATGTCTGCTTCCCCTCTCCCTTTCTCCATGTCAGGAATATATTTTTATGTCAGTAAATATTTATTTACAGCAGCATTTTCAAAGGTACATCCTATTTTATTGATGAACATAACTTATTCAGACACCCTCTATAATTGGACGTTTATGGGGCTTTCCGTGTGTGTTTATTTTGCTATTGTAATCAATTCTCAATAAATATTCTTGCTAAATCTGTACACATTACTAAGATTTTCCTTAGGATAAATCCTAAAAATAGAATTGATAGGTTAAAAGGTCGGCTTTTTTATTTTATTTTATTGCATAGAGTATTACAAATAGTAGTACATATGTCTCCTTTTTTCCCCATTGACCTTCCCCTGGACTCCCCTACCCCCCAGCTTATGCCCCCCTCCCCCCAGCATCTTGCATTCGTTGGTTATACTTACACGCATGCATGCAAGTCCTTCAGTTGATCTCTTACCTCCCCCTGCCCCCAGCCCTCCTCAGCCTTCCCGCTGTAGTTTGACAGTCTGTTTGATGCTTCTCTGCCTCTGTATCTATTTTGGCTTATTTTTTAAGGTTTTTTTTTTAATACATTTGCCAAATTGCCCCTCAGAAATCTACCACTGAGACCATCGGCAACATTGGGAATTTATTATATTATGAGACCTTTTCAAATTCTGTCTTTTAAAGTAATTGGTAATGTAATTGTTCTTTGCTTTATTAAGCACAATGAGCATTCCAAATGACACCCATGTTTGCCGTCTTTAAAGCATTCTGTAAATCAAGACCCGAAAACGTTAAAATGTTTGGTTGATAGCTTGCTTGCTTTAGGTGTAGGCGATGTCCACTGAGGACAGTAAAATAAGCCAATAGTGATACCCTCACATCAGTCTCCCTCCCTCAGAGCAGCATTCAGCACAACTGTTTATCATCTCATCCCTGGTGATCTCGAAATTTCGAGTAAATCCATCGTAACAAAACTTGTAATAACCCTTCCTTGTAGATAATGCATTATCCAGGTTGCTAGGTTGAAGAGAAGTGTACTTCTTTAAAACCAAATGCTAATTAAAGTATTAACCTGCACGCTGATTTAGCATTCTCAGTATTTTATTGTATCCCATTGGATTTTGGCCAAGTTTTTTATGCCCTTTATATCCAACCGTGACAATTCAAATGCAGAAATCACAAGGTCCAGGAACCCATATTTTGTGTGTCTATCTTTGACTTCCCTGATAGATAAGCAGGTGGGTTTTTTAGACAATGTATGTTTGGGGTACAAATTCTTACATGACAGGAACACTAGGTTGCTGTGACTCTATGGGCCCACATTGTTATTTTCAGAGCCTTTGCTCAACCAAAAACTTGGCTTTCTCTAAGCCATGCCATGCCTTTTCGGATGACAGCACACTATGAAAATCTTAGGCTGCGTCCTATGTTTATTTGCTCAGAGTCCCTGGAGCAAGAGATATCCAGAGGAGCAAAGCATCCACTAGTTAAAAGGGACCTGATAGATGTTCCAGTTCAAGATGTTTAATAGATGCTTAATGGCTGATGATGGTGATATTGAGAAAGAGGAAGAGAATAGTTTTGGGAGCTCATATGTCTGGCATTCTGCTTAGTGCTGACTTATGTTTTCTTACTTGTTAAACGAGGAAACCAGACTCCAGACAGGGAAACAACTCCCCCAAGATCAATCACTAAAGTCAAAGAACAAACCAGAATTCGTGGCTCCTCATGTAGCCTACTCTCCCTTAGATAATGCTGGCTGCGTGAAGACAGCTTTACACGTTTTAATCGCAAAATGTTTCACTTTAAATTTATAATTGCAAGTATTATTTCTACTGATGCTGTTATGTATTTACCGTATACAATACATGTTTGACCTTAGTTTATCTATTGCCCATATCCCTAATAATAATTATTGTAATTTCCATTCGTTGAATTTTTTTCTTCAGATATATTATGTCTATTATTGAAAATAAGGAAGGGAAATGCTAATTTTATAAATGAGCGGAAGCGGAGGCCCAGAGTTGAGCAATTAACTCTTTCAGAAAAAGCGAAGTTGGGATTCGAGCCCATGTCTATATGCCTCTGAAATGTTTTGTTTTTGTTGCTTATTAAAGAATAGCAAAATCAAACAAGCTTGAAAATGATCGATTTGGGGTTTACAGAAGCATATACACTGTTCTCTTCGCTTGCTTCTCTCTCTGTTTCTCTTTATGCCTCATTTCTTGTTGAAACTAATGTGGTGGTTAAAAATAATACACTTTACTGTATTTTTTTTTTATTTCATATTGAGCCTTTCCCCTCTTAAATATTTGGAGAAAATGTACATACATTAATAAAATTAACAAGTTGCCCTGTCCTTTTAGCAGATTTCACTCTAGGCTAGATTGAGAAAAAAACACTTTGTTTACTAAGACCAAGAAATTGAAGAGAGATAAGAGCTCAGCTCGGTGGGGGAGTTTCCTTATTTTCATCCTTTAAATGCTGTGTACGTTTATTTCTAATGTTTTCTATTTTTTATCTTGTTTCTATAATTATGTACTAAATGCTCAGATTTATCAGAATCAAAGTAAAGCAGAAACTATGACTTTCTCATCCTGAGCCAAAAATTGGTGATACATAAATGAGTCTTCCTGTTTCTGCCATTCAGGCTGCTTCCTTCACATTCTCCCAGCGTTATGGGGCTCGCTGGATAGCCTGCTTTCAAACTCTTTACCTCCCTACTCTGCCTCCTACCCCTGCAGTAATCATGAGAAAATCCCAGTCCTCTCCCTGATCACTTCCATCCACGGAGTCATTCCCGCAAATCAGCGGTCAGCCCACACGCCTCCTGGACTCACTGATTGCTTTCTGACCACCGTCTAGAAAACCAATAATGATGTTTCATTGCCAAATGAATGCAAGAGGAAAAATCTCTTTTTAAAAAAATATTGACTTACGTCAATAAATAGGAAACTATATGAAGTGAAATAAATTATTTCTAATTCAAAGCTAATGAAACCATCAATCCCTGTTAGAAAAATTCGCTATTGCTAGATAAACTTCGTTAGGTTTTTCACAGTAAAAAAAACTTGTTTTAAGAGGCCACTCTTAGCAATGGCTGCTGTAATTTTTGCTATTTTTTGTAAAATGTTCCCACTCCATCGAATTTCTTTTTGAAGGCAATAGTGAATCAATACGGGGGATTGGGGAGAGGGGGAGAGAATGCTTTGGAAACGTCCTCCTTGGGCTACACATCTGCCTCAAAGCATACTTTCACTTGCAGGGCAGCCCACTGGTTTTTCGTGAATTTTTTCCTTCCTCTGGCCATGCAAACTGGTGTCTTCTTTGACATCAGAAATGAAATAAGTCCGTTTTCCGTGTTAAGGTTCACCCTGAACAGGAAGGCCCGTTCATGACCCTGGTGTTTGAAAAATTGTGATCCTCACACTACGCCCCATGGACGATATACTTTAATCCGATCTCAGATGTGTCCTCTAAAATACCTTTTCTGTCTTTTCCCCCCTTTTCCTCCCGTCTTCACTTTTAACGATCCGTCGGCCTACAGTGTCTTTACGTCCAAAATGCAAAGCAGACAAGCGGGCGCCGCGGGGAAGCACATGACCAAGAGCACCAGCATCAGCGGGGACATGTGCTCGCTGGAGAAGAGCGAGGGCAGCCAGTCGGACCCGGCGGCGGGCGCCCTGGGCCCCGGCGGCCACAAGCGGCGCTCCAGCATCGGCGCCAAAATGGTAGCTATTGTGGGCCTCTCCCGGAAGAGCCGCAGCGCTTCTCAGCTCAGCCAGACGGGTAGGCACGTTTTCCGTTACTTTTGGCTCCATCTCCGAGTTGTCCTGAGAGCGCGTGCTCTTTTCCTCTTGCTCGTTTTATTATTGCAGCAGACCGTGTGTGGACCGTGACCTGTTCCGGAGGGAAAGGGGGCACTTGGAACCAGTCGGCTCCTCTCAACATGGAACAATGACTTTGTTTTTCAGGGACGAACCTGCTGTAACTCGAACCGTGGCCGCTGTCCTTGCGATCTGTTCACGTCTTTCCTCCCCAGGGAGGGGTTGAGCCCTGGTCCCCCCCCCCCTCGATTGCCGGTTGCCCATCCTTTGTCAAGGTGCTCTGACCTGGGGGCTCTCTGCTTTCCTGTAGCTTTCTCCAGTTGGAACCAGCCCAGCTCACTTTCATCCCCAGCAAGGTTCGGTGGTGGAGGATGGCACCTCGTGTTCTGGGCGAATAATAGATTTTTATTGCTGACAACCTGCCTTCTTTCTCAGTTTGTAAGCAGCCGTTGCCAGGGGTATGGGTTTCCTCGCCGCAGTTTCTTTCCCTGTTAAAACTTCAAGCGGCACCATTCTCCAGCAGCAGGGACGGAGGGATGTTCTGCTGACAGCGAAGACAGTCAAAGCTTTGCCCGTTTAAGATGCCGTCGCTAAGTCACATCCACCAACGTAAATGAGGTGCAAGTGCTCCTACTCAGAAAAGCCTCTGTTAGCAATTAGGAAATCTGCGACTCAAAGCAACGTCTTTTTTCAAATGGGTGTTGATAATTAGACAGTAACTCCCTGGCATCGTGGAAATAATAGTGTATCTTCTACTTAACTAACAGACAAAGGCATGTAATGTGGTGTTTCTTTCACGGCACATAAATTATAGGCAAATGGATTAAGTCTCATTTATGTTTGCATACTAGGGTTCTTGTACACAAAAGTCAAGATGAAAATGTGCAACACAAAAAATGTGAAGGTGCCTTATTCCCTGGACCCGGCTGATCTTGATTTTACAAACTATAATGGCGATTTGGGAATTGGAGCCTTTGTAATGATATTATATTGAAATAGTTATTTGATGGTATTCCTTATCACCTGGTTGTAACTGACTATATTTAATACGATTGTTATAAGAATTTGTCATTTTGTGTTTCAAAATGTTATTTTGCATTTTAGTATAGAAATTTGATTTATGAACATAAAGATCATATTTAAATGATTTTTAATTGCTAATATTTATATGTCATTAACTGTTTTAACTGTGTTGTGCTAATACGATAAATGTTAGCTTTTGAAATTTTTAATATATTTCTCTGGTAGAACTTAATTTATTGCACTTTTCTCTTTCAAATTTATAAACATTTATAAATCAATAACTCTAAAAATAAGGTTTATTTATTTTAAAGAATTACAAACCTAAAACCTAAAATAGTAAGATTACAAGAGAATATGTGGTATTTAAGTAATTGATTCCATAATGAATTTAATTGTAGGACATTCAGAAGTCTTTTAATTTTATTAAAATAAATGCTTTAAGGTTTTTGAGCATTGGCATATAAACAAAAATGTATTTTTAAGGTAAAGGCTTATTTGTTGTTGTTGTTAATACCGAGAATATATTTTCCATTGATTTTTTTTTTTTTGAGAGAGAGAGAGAGAAAGTGGAAGAGAGAGAGACAGACAGTCAGAAATGTCAATGGAAGAGAGACACATCAACTGGTTGCCTCCCGGATGCACCCCAACCATGGTCCAGGGAACAAACCTGCCACTGAGGTGTGTGCCCTTGACTGGGAATTGAACCTGAGACCTTTCGGCGCAAGGGCTCTAACCACTGAGCACACCGGCTAGGATGGCAAAGGCCATTTTTAATGAAATTTCCATATACTCTGAACAGGTATATGGAGCTACTCTTTGCTTTTCATTCAATTGAATCCTGTTCCAGTTCCCTACTAGGAAGACTTCCAAAGAGACAGTAGCAGGTATTTGCTGGAAATTTAATAAAGCCCTAGCTGAACGGTATAAAATTCTACCAGCAGTAGCGGTAGCTCATTTCTCCAGCATATGGAAAAGCAGCAGTGTTGGCTCATTGTCCCCTTGGGTTTTGAAAGCTGTTTGGTCTTGAAGACTTTGTAGAGTGAAAAACACTAAGGCAGAATTCATCTTTCTGATGCTGCTCTAAGTGGACCAATTCTAACTTTTTACTGTGAGAGGAAGTTGTGTGTGTGTGTGTTTTAACTGACACTCTTATTCGCTACCTTATTCGGTGTGTTTGACAACGTAACATTATACTGTTACTCAGTAAATATTGATTGGATTTCTACTCCGTGGCAGGCACCAGGCTGCGTATTAACTGGGATCCTCCTCATTTGCTATGAATGTGCCAGTGGGAAGGAGAGACAGGCCAGAACAAATGAAGCAATAATTAGTTGCAATTACAAAGCTTGCCTTGATGGAAAAGTACCAGGTGACTGGAAAGCATATAGCATAGAAGATGCTAACCTGGTCTGGCTCACTTTTTCATCCACCCCTCGCTCTGGTTGGATACTTTGAACCCAAGAGGGTTTTAACAAATGTTGAATGGGGTCAAGCATTGCACGTGGGGTAAGGTGCCTTTCTGTCCTTGCATTTGGTTTGTTTGACAGTCTCTATATTTATTCATGCAGTCCACAGATAATTACCCTGTGTTGTCAGCGTGCGAGAGAGGGAGGGAGAGAAAGAGTGTTGTGTGTGTTTCTGTTAAAAACAACTGAAAGTCAAATGACCTTTTGAAATGGCATTTAAATTCAACTGTATAGGACCTGAATTTGTATGCAAGGCATATTCTATGAGGGAGAGTGGCAATAGATTGTAGTTTAAGCTAGATGTTTGCTTGAAGTTGAAATAGTGGGAAAGTGGATCTCGGATACGTTTATTAGGCATAAAAGTTCGGCACTGACACAAGAATGTAATTTCTGTAGCTTTTAGTCCAAAAAGGTGTGTGTGTGTGTGTGGGGGGGTTGTTTCTGTTTTTGTTCTGGTACGTGAGAAATTTATTGCTTTTCACTGGAAGCTTCAGGATCGCTCCGAAAATGAGAGGAGGACGAGAGCTAGGAGAGAAGTATGACGTGAGGTGGGGAAATGCTGATGAGGAAATTGATGGCGGGGCATCATGTAATGCAGAAGTAGAAGAACACATAGGAAGATGTAAAGACAAGGAAATCATCGCAGAAAACCACAGAGAACCCCAGGGTGGAGGTCTGGGGGGACTGTGCTCATAAAGGAGGCATCTCTGCTTCTCCAAGTTTCAACCAGACCCTCTTTTCCAAAGGAAATATAGCAGCCAGAGGTAGGAGGAGAGCAGCCACCAGCCCCTCTCACAGCCCTTCCATCCCGTTGACATTTGAAGTATCTCAAGTCCCTGCCCTTTTTGGCCTTCGTCCCCCGCATTTCATCCTGGAATCAGCACTGAGTCGAAGGGAAGACGGTGGTCAAGGTTTCTGACCCACTGTCAGCCAGACTGAGCTCTTCATTTAACCGGTTGCTTGTAAAATTATCTTACTGGAAACGACAGTTGGTTAAACTTCTATACTTCAATATGTTAACATAGATTTATTTTTTTTTTAAAAAGATTAAGAATCTGTATTCAGTTTGAGTTATTCATTTGGAAAGTAAGTACATGTTCCAAAGTCCATTTCTTATTTCTAACTGCCATGGAAAACTGAAGTCCATTTCCTTCCTCAACAAAGTGTAATATTCTAAATCATATAGCGCAGTTCACCGTTTAAAGTTATACAAGGTCTTCTCTTTGAATCATGCTCTAGAGTTTAATTTTCACTTCCAGGGAAATCTTTTTTGTTTTATATTTTGTAATAATGAAACAGTGGTTCACATTCTGTGTATATTTGAATAATCTTCATATATTTAGGTATGAATGAGCCTTATTATTCGGAGTTACACAATCTCAACTGTAGTAAAATTTCTTCACAGATTCTGGGCACTGTAGTATTTCTCTGTTTAAGCCTCTCAGTCATCTTTAGTATTCCCTGGATGTGCGTTTATTTTTATTTTTGTTAACCCTCAACCGAGGAGGTTTTTATATACTAAACTCAGGTAAAATTCCATGGCATTTCAATTCCATGCTTAAACTTTTAAGTGGACTGTCAAACTAACACTGAACCCTTTGATTTTTAAAAAGTATTAAAAATTTTAAATATTCAATCAATATGATTAACTATGTTTCTAATAAAGGTTGTTGTGTAGGTACTGTGGATTATTAAAAATTATACAAATTATACAGAAATTCTGCAAATCAAACCCATCATGATTATCTAATCTCCTTTCTTTTCCATACCCAAGTACACCTTTGCAGAGCTGCTACCTGCTAAAATCTCATTGTTTTAGATGATGACTCTTCAGTAACCTTTAAGCTGCAGCAACAAACACAGAGACTTTTCTACTCAAATTTTCAGAAATTGAATCCCCCAAAACCTATTGAAACTTGTTATTTACAAAGATGGGTTTCAAAGAGCCACAGATACCAAGAGAAACCACAACTAGAGGAAAGTGCAGCATCTTTGCCCATAGAAAGCGTTCACACCTTGGAGACTTCTTTCTGCAAAGAGTAAAGAAATACCAGCATCCGTAGCATCACTGGGAGCCCCAGTAATTTCTGTAGATCTGAGGCGTGGTGTCTAGAGGTGGCCAGTCTCTTCTTTCACTCTCAGAGACAAAGAACGGAGCCCAGCTGCATACCTGTGCCCACCTGCACACTCCTCTTTATCCCAGGACAGGCGTAAAATCTGTTCCCAAACTAGACCAGTTTCTCAGGGTGGCAATTCTCTCCCCCCCCCCCTCAGTGTTGTTCTATTTACAGTTCCATCTGAGGCAGGAATTGTGTCCATCTCAAGAGTCCTTGGACTCACGTTTTGTACGCTATTCTAACTTGCTTGCATCTGTGCTATCTTGCATTGCCCTGGCAACACGTGCTCCCTTACTTTTGGCTTCTCAGCTGTTATTGACTCATAACTTTGCCTCTCTAGCTCTCCTAATGCTGGCTTATTTTCCTGTTCTCCATTCTGAGCTCATCCTAAGAACGAAAGGAACCGGCAGATTCCCTAAGCATCTCTCTTCTGGTTGTAATAAGCTGTGAGTCAGGAGCAATGCAGAAGGCTTCTCTGGTTGGATCAGAGCCTTGCCCGCCTGCTGTCTCTGACCATTACTGTTGTACCTGCCAGTCTGTTCCTGCACGCTAGTCCTCGCGTGGCTGTCGATCATAACGGGCATGGCTTTGTTCTCCCAGACTTTAATTTGGTGCTTTAAATTATTGGTTTATGTATTCTTTCCTTGCTATGAAGTTATAGGCACTTTTCATAGTAACACTATATCTATAGCTATGGAGACACAAAGCAAGCCTTTCCATAATGAAGAAAAGAGAAAAATATGTAAACATTATATGATAATTTTCATATTAAGGAAAAATATTAAGCACAAATAATTGAATGACCGTCCATCATATGACTTCCACCAGGCTTTCTCTCTAACTACTGTGTAAAAGTTACATATACTTCAGAACTGATATCTGAATGGCAGAAACAGCACATGGTTTTATATATTACTCTTATTTTATCATTAGCAACCTTTATAAATATTTAATTATTACAAGCAGTACAGTTATTTTACGTAAGGAAGAAATGCAACAAATTCAACCGTTGAATTTATATTGAAATATGGTCCTCTAAATTAGTCAACAATAATATGCTTAAGTATAATTCACTGTAATTATGATCAATAATATACTATATTTCATTTGCATCTAAATGAGATAACTTTTAAAAAACAAAACAAAACTTGAATTGCTTTTCTCACCAGTGGAATAAGACAGGTGGTAATATCATTTCATGACTGTGAAACTGAAGCAAAAATGTTCAGCAGATTTCTTGAGTAATAATGCAGCAAAGAAAAGGCCTAGTTCATTGTTTTAAAATGCCATCATGCTGCCTTTGTACTGGGAAAATTTATTTTAATTTTATAACTATATTGTATATAGTAGCTATTTTTGTAGGGAGTACATTAGGACAGCAAATTTATATACCTTATATGTAATATATTTTTCAGAACTAAACTGATTCTCTGTTTAATAAGATCTCACAAATATATGGTCAGTTTCTAGCTGTTACATGTCAACTAAGACGAAGTGCTACTGAGAAGTTTTTCTAACCTAAATGACTCTGAAGGTAAAATAAACTTAAATGCTTAAAGATGATCTCCTCAAATTAGTTACGCAGGCAAAGAAGGAAGAATCACACGCTGGATGTGTAGAGAGAAGGCAGTGACAGACCGAGGCACAGTGGTATAGCAATAGTGTGTCCATAATGCATTTCTCTCTGGGCCTTGCTTTCTTGATTCTAGGCTTCTGGGAAGATATGAGGGCTGCAGAGAGAAACCCTAGTGATGATGATGTCTACCACATGGAAGCAGAGGAGAAAGGAGAATGGGCCAGAGTCGGAGGGATTATACTTCCTGTTGCTACTGTAACAGATTACCACAATGTAGAGGCTTAAAACAATCAGATTTATGAGCGCACGTTTTCTGTAGGTAGAGGTCCAGATGCAGGTGGCTCAGCTGGTTCTCTACTCAGAGTCTCACTCGGCCAAAAGCAGGTGTCGGCAGGACTGTGCTCCTTCCTGGTGGCTCCAGTGATGACTGCCCGTCTAAGCTCCTGGTTGCTGGCAGAATTCCATCTCATGCATTTGTGGGGCCGAAGGGCAGTCCCCGTTCCTTTGCTGGGGATCATTCTCAGCTTCTAGGGTCATTGCAAAGCCAGCAGTGGCGGCCAAGTCCTCAAGCTTCCAATCTCTCCACCTCTCCTCCTTCCTCATCTGAGTGTATGTGTGACTTATCTGTGGAATAGTTTCTGCACGTAGAGTAGCCAAAAGGACATTTTCATTTTCAATTTAGAAAAATATTTGCAAATAACCCTCTAAAAGTACTGTGCCATTTATATCCTCTCCAAGAGATCCTAAGAGAGCTCATTTTTATCCACTCTTTGCCATATTACAGTTAATTTCCTTTCATCTTTGCCAGTCTGGTACAAATTTTCACTTTCACTTTATGTAGTACTCAACACTGAATACATTCTTTGATTATTGGTAAGGTTAAGAATATTTCCACCACTGACGTGTTTATTAACTATTTTAATTTCTTTTTTCCTGTGTAATACTTGTTCTGCCTGTGCCCATTTTGCTGGTTTTGTGTCATATTTGGTAAAACTTTCCCTCTCTTATACTATAAAATTTTATATTTCAATTTGACGTGTGTATGAGGAGGTTTTTATACACCTGGAATTTCTTTTGTAGATGGTGAGAAGTAGAAATCTAAATTTTTTTTTTCCAAGTAGATAGTTAGAACTAGGTAATTCATTGAATAACGCAAACTTTATTTATATAAAATCCTGTATTTTATATATGTCAATTGTTTTTTTTTTTATTTTTGTTGTTCTTGGATTTTCTATTCTGATCTGTTAATTTGAGAAGTTGAAACAACACCATAATGTTTTAAATATTAATTTTGTTTTATTTATTTTACTAACTCATAAGTCAAGACTATCCATACCTTATTTATCTTCAAAATTCTCTTGGCTACATTCATATTTTCTTTTCTTGGAAAACTGTACAATTAAAATTGCATTAAAATTTAGACTAATTTGAGAATTGGCATCTTTATACTATTAATTCATTCTATTCAGACTTATAGGCTGTCTTCATTGAGTAGGCTTTCTATGTCCTTCGGTAGCACTTTGTAATTTTCGTTAAATATCTGTGGCTGTGTCGCACTTGCTAATTTCTATCACTGTATTTCAGTAGTTTCATACTCTTTTACTAATCCTGAATCTAAACAGACTGGTTCCAAAGGAGACCACTCTGATTTTAAAGTACTTAGTGATGTGTGTGTGAGTTTGGACGAACTAAGCACATGACCCTTTCCTGCACATTCAGAACCTGAACACGTGTAAAAACAGGACCTGTTTTTGACAGATGTGAAACTACGAGTTACTGGTAATAAATAATGACACAGTCTAAAGCAAAAAAAAACACCTATTCCTAGGTATTTTGTAACGTGTATTTTGTAACGTGTATTACCATTGGAAATGCCATCTTTTTTCTAATACATTTTCTAAGTCGTTTTTAATATTTATTAAAATTATTGATTTAAACAGTGCTTTAAATCTTGTATGAGGCCACCTTACTGATTAATTCTAATACTTTTTTCTCATTAATTCTACTTAATTTTCCCTTTAGATTTTCTAAATACAACCTCAGATCTTCTGAAAATAATTTTCTCTCCTCCTGCAAGATACTTTCAAGGTGCCTCAGCTCAGATCCATTACATATTAATTGGATCAGTGACTTGAGATATATTCTGAAATGATGTTTCACTTATTCTCTGCTGCTTTAGAAAATGGATCCGTATGCCTCTCTGCTTTTTTTTTAAGGGATGGAAGAGAAGCAGTGATATATTTTTTTTCCTTTCCCAACCCAAAATAGGCATTATATAAGTCATGTTGTCAAATGAGAAAGTAAAATTGTTTTCACTTGTACTGTATCCTCTGTAGTTCTTTGAAGTATAAACTTTAATCTATGATTCATTGCTTTTTAAGGTCATGGTACTATTTAATGTATTTATATGACATTGGGTCTTTGGCCAATCTAAGATCTATTTTCAGCTATCAATATTTTCAAAAGCATGAAGAAGTAAATTTTTAAATGAATTAACAAAGTGACAGGACCAAGGACAAAGTGATCAGAAGCAATATTTATTAAGGACTTCTATGCCTGTTGCATTCTAACTTTTCTCATTTAAATGTGTTTCTGGTTAAGAATGGGCACTATCAGACATCATAAAAATGAAATTTATTTTCATCTAAAGTAACATTTCCCAAAGTGTATCCTATAAATTTTTAGATGCCAACAGATAATAAACAGAAAACGGATGTTTTGTGGACAAATGAGTATAGAAAATGTAGATTAAACAGTTTTAATATGTGGGTTTTATAAATTACAAGACTTTATAAAGTCATTTGTTATGTTTATGTGCTTTGTGGCTTTTCAAAAGAAAGGTACAATATATAATGCCTCCATGACTCATTTTGACCAAGTAATTTTGGTCTCTGAAGCATATCTTAGAGTGAATATGTTTTGGAATACTTTGGAAAATACCTAAACATCTTCAAATGTAAATTGTAGCATGTGCTTTTAAGAAAACGTAGAGTTAGAAGAAGTAGACAAAATGCTTTTCTCTGATTATTCAGTTGTATATCTCGTTGATATCTAGTTGCATATCTGTAGTTGCATTTTTCATTAAGTGTGTTGACTAAGAACCAAGATGGTCTTCCTCACTGTTTTAAGTCTCTCTGATCCATTCTTTAACTGAATCATAAAGACACCATTCAGAACCAGCTGGGTGGTAATTAGTGAGCTGAGAGGTGTGCTCGGAAGAGGAGAGATGCAACGATAGAGGAGTTGGGGGCCGATAAAAGGTGCAGCGATCTAGCCAAAGATGAATTGCTTTAATATAAGTGATACCTATGGCAAATACACTTCTCAAGTGCAAACACTTTATCTTTCCTACAAACTATTATTTCTTTTTTATGTATGTTTTAATTGATATTTTAGAAAGATGGGGAGAGGAAGAGAAAGAAACATCAGTGTGAAAGAGAAATATCCATTGGCTGCCTTTTGCTCACCCCCTACTGGGCATTGAGCCCGCAACCCCAACATGTGCCCTGACCAGAAATCAAACCGAGACCCTTTGGTGCACGGGACGATGCTCAACCAACTGAGCCACACCAGTCAGGGCTTAAATTATTATTCTTAACGTATCTACACTTAACTTTGTGTAATCCTAGTTTTGGAATTTACAAGAACATATATTTGTAAATTCCTAGAACTTATATATAGAGAGAACATCATTTGTTATAACTTTTACCTGCCGCAAGACATCTGAAACAGTACTTTTATTGAGTAGCATGAAAGATGATGAAAACTCTCACTGACTGTCGCCTCAAGTCTCTATGATTTCTCTTTTAATCTCTCTGTTGGGAGGTGTTTCCAAATAAATCAATGTATAGTGGTTATTAGTAGTTGCTATTGAATGACTTTTTTAAATGTTATTTTGGCTAATCCTAAAAGATTTAGTAAAAATTTAAATAATGTGATTTATTTCTATAAACCTTTAGTTAACCAAAGATTGATTTGTGGAAGTAATAAAATTAACTGAGACTCATCTTCCTCCTTTGAAAAGTACTGTGTTTAGGAACTCTCTTAACATATATGTACACATTTACCTATCATGCTAAAAAGTCAGATTCTAGCAAAAGTATATGGTAGAGAAGAAATAAACAGAAAATTCATGGTCTGTGGGGGTTTTTTGTTTTACTGCTGTTATTTTGTGTATATTATAGTACTAGCTATACCCGTTCTGACTGGTGAGTTGTAAAATATTTTAAGTGTGAATCCTGGTTTGTGTGAAGTATAATTGCCTTGTTTATATCTTTCTATGTGTATGGATAAATGAAAATGTGTTCAAATTTCATTAGTTACATTTACATGTCATGCCAGGAACCTAATTACAACTCAATAACCCCTGAAAATAAAGCATAAAATCTTGCTTAAGCCAGTAACTAATTACATTTCATAGTAAACAATTAATTTATTAAAACTTCTATGGTTTCCTTCCTGGTAATAGTGGGTTGCATGTATATTTTTAATTATCCCCGCGCTCTGTAACCTTTCAAAGCTGTCATTTTATCTTCATTTCTTTTCTGATTAGAATGAAGAGCGCTTCAGCATGACTAAATAATACGTATAGGTGTTGTTTCCAAAGGGCCGAAAGCCAATCATTCTAGGTTTGCCTGGATCAGTGTTATCTGTAGCCCAAAGTGCTGGCAAAATTCACTAATGAAAATAGTAAGCCTCATACTAAAAAAGTGCCTTTGGCTGTGGAAATATAAGTAGAAATTAAAGAGATTTGTCATTTAAGCTTGAAATGAGATCGTCAGCATCTACAGGTTCAAGTCTTTTGTTGTCTTTCTCAGTAAATATCTTCTTAGTTATAATTATCTCTACCACCTTTTTTTTTTTAGTTTTCAGTTACAGTGTACATTCAGTATTATTTTTGTATTAGTTTTAAGTGTACAGCATAACGGTTGGACAATCATACTTACAAAGTGACCTCCAGTACCCACCTGGCACCATACATAGTTTATTATAGTATTAGAACTACCAATTTGTACTGCTTAACCCCTTCGTCTTTTTCACTCAGTCCCCCAAGCCCCTTCCCCTCTGGCAACCATCAGTCTCTTTTCTGTATCTATGAATCTGTTCCTATTTACAGGCATCTGACTCCTAGCATTGCCAGGGTAGGGAGTAGTGGGTGAGGAAAGAGTAGGGGAGATCGGTAATTCCCTTTGTCTGTAGGGCTGACTACCAACGCTATTCCATTCTCAGAACTCCGAGGGCTCTTCATGGCATATGTAAGCCTGTGTCCTTAATGCCTTCCACCACCTTCATCTTCTTGTTGTTTTAGGCCTTCCTTACTCATCACAGAAGGGTTCTCCATGAGGCCAGATTGTTTTCCTGACCTGTACTAGAGAGTATTTGATTTTCCATCTCCTCGGCCTTTTACCTATTCCAGGATCAAGTCGGGATCCAAGAAAGCCCAGCAGGGTTCCAGCATTCTGCTGGTGTTCCCAAAGTTTGGGGAAGGATATTATTCAAAGGGGAAAATATCTTGAAGGAAAATAAAAGAAAGAACCAATTTCCACGGGGCGGTCTGGGGGAAAGAAAAGGATGGGGAAAAAGAGCGTTGGCAGACTGAGCAATGGAACAAAACCATAATACTCGTCTCAGGGAATAAATAGGATTTTAATACGCTTTCTCAGAGGAAATCGAAGGGTCGCCTTGGAGGAAAGGTGATCTGTACAAAAGTTATTGTATGATTCTTACCTTTTCCTTCACAGGCTTAATGAGGCAAAACTTTTTGCAGAAATGAAAGTGTGGAAAATATATGTTCTTGTAAATTCCAAAAGAATTCATGTAGACACTTTGTCATCTTCACTGTGAGAATTTCTATTCAGTGCTCATAGTATGAGCAATATAATGACACTCTGTAGTGTGTTTAAGAATAAATCTCAAGAAACCTCGTGATGTGACAGCTCAATAGTTTCCTGCTGTCGATGCAGAGTTCAAAGAGGCTAGAAAATAAACGTGTAGGTGAAACCGAACCATTTCAAAGCTGGAGTCGTTTATTCTGTCACCAGCTCACACCTAGCATAGAAATGTAACTATTTTTATTTAGATGCATACATACTTGCAAACTAAATCTCTTGCTTTTAACATTCAAAGCAACATGAGTGGCTCAATTGGTTGAACGTGTACCAAAAGGTTGCTGCTTCAATTCCCCGTCAGGGTATATGCCCAGGTGGCAGGCTTACTCCCCAGTTAGGGTGAGTGTGGGAGGCAGTCGACCTATGTTTCTCTCTCACATTGACCTTTCTTTCTTTCTCTCTCTCTCTCTCTCTCTCTCTCTCTCTCTCTCTCTCTCTCTCTCCCTCTGTCTCTTTTCCTCCTCCTCCTCCTCCTTCTCCCTCCCTCCTCCTCCTCCTCCTCCTCCTTCTGCCACCTCCCTCCCTCCCTCCCTCCTTTCCTCCTTTCCTCCCTTCCTCTCTTTCTAAATCAACAAATACATTTTTTAAAAATGCCTAAAGTCACCTCAATCTTTGTGCATTTAAGTATAAATGGTGTATAGACTGGGTGTTAAGGAAGGAGGCAGATATAAAAACAGGAGGTTTCAGACCATGCCCTGAGCCGGCCGGAGGGGTTCCATGGAAGTTCTTCAGGCGGCACCATGGAAATGCCAAAGCAAGACAAAGAGCAGCTCTGTATCTGAAATAAGATTTCGGAAGAAAGTCTCTGTCGCTATCAAAAGCAAACAAAAATCCTAGGAAAAGCATCGCTACAACATTCGTGTTAATTTTTCTAGAAGCTTAACATCTATTGCTCTTCACCTACTTTGTCCATATTTGTGCCTCCAACTACATTTCATTATTTTTTTTTTCCACTTTGCCTCTCGGGGCTCCATATACTCGTCTCTCCTTCCTCATGGGAGTCAGCCAGTTCAGAGGTTCAACAAAATTCACATTCAGCAAGTATTGGTTGAGTGCACGGTAGTGCTGTGTGCTGTATTTTGTAGCATTCATGAATTCTTTGAACTCCCGGAGAGGTGAGTAGCTATTTATATTTGTGTTTAATGAGTAAGGTAAAGCGATCATCTCAAAGGTCACGGGGAAAATTGTTGATAGAGCTAAAAAATATAATTTCTACCCTAGTCGGTATAATACAAAGAGCCTGGAGTTTGGGCACAGGCAGGCTTGGCTTGTATCCTGATTGGTCACTTACTTTATGTTTGCAACTTGAGCAAGTTATTCAACTTCCCCAGCCTCAGTTTTCTCCCCATAAAATGTAATACTCTGTACTTTGCAATACCGTGTGTGGATTATATTAAATAATGTGTTGAACACATTAGCATAGAGTTGGCTCAGGAACTGCTAGTTTCCTTCCACTCTACGAGGAAATACCTGTGTTCCTCTATCCAGGGGGATTTGCACATAAAAGAGGTCTCTGTGACATGTTACCTCCCTTTAAATACTGTTTTCCGTTTTGATGCTCATACATGTAGAGCATATTGTGCTATAAGTCGTAATATTTAGTCATTTTGTTATTGACTAGAGGCCCAGTGCACGAAATTCATGCATGGGTAAGGTGCCTAGGCCTGACTGGCAATCAGGACCAACCTGTGGGGTGACCGGTGGGGCAATTAGAGGAGCCCCCACTGGCATTTGCCTTGGCTGGCCTGGGGCCTGCAAGCTGGGGGCAGCTCCTGAATTGAGCACCTGCCCCCTGGTGGTCAGTGTGTATCATAGCGACTGGTCATTCTGCCGTTCAGTCTGCATATTAAGCTTTTATTATATAGGATAAGGCTCTTTTTGGGCAGCAGAGAGCAAAGGCCCATTACTGTGGATTCTCAACACTAAGATTCATCTTAGAAAAGAATCAACATCAAATTATTTTTTAAATTCTGTTCAAGAAAGAGGAGGACTTGCACATTTTCAACAAATTGCAACTTCTCCCTAGTCATCTGAATCTGGAGAGAATTCTATTTACAACAATTAGGCTTAATGGACGCTAGGACTGCTCTAGAGGCTGGAGATACAGTGTGAACAAGGTGGACCCTGTGGGGAGGAGAGAGGTGGAGACCGATGACCCTTTCCTCCTGCCCCCCATCCTTTATGGCCCTGCGCTGGCTACATTCAATCAAATCAGGCAAATCAATCCAATCAGATTAAATTTAGTTAACTGGATTAAATTAAATTGATCAGATTAAATCAAACCCTGAGATAAAGTTTTAATCCTAGCATAAGAACCAATTTTTGAAATAATTTTAAGAGTATAATTAAATGTATGCACTTTGTCTTTCTCTGTTTAATATGTGACATAGGTTTAGGATCATAAATCCATATTAGAATTTTAAATTGTTAGGTAGATCAGTACTCCCAACACTCATTTAGTAATAACACTTTGGGTTTCTGTATTATTCCAGAACTATCACATAATTCCCCAAATATTCTCACAGTAAACTAATTCATTTCAATTTGATGTCTAGGAGAAGGAGATGGTCATGAAAGCAAGGGAACAATTAAGGAAGAGAAAGAACTCAACATCACAGGTTTAAATGATGATATTGAATTACGACATTTTAGAAATATAAGATTTTACATTTCTATTATATTTAATTAAGTGGCTGAAAAAATGACATAGTTAATTCTTATGTAGTCAGTGCTTTAAAAATTATCTAGGCTTCTCGTACTGAACACTGCAGGTGGTAAAAGTGAGAAACATTTGATTTGCTTTCTAATAAGTGGAGGTATGAAAGATGTGTTCACAACCATCACTTACTTTGTTGAATTGGATAAGCCATAATTGCATTTTGTAGAGCATTTTAAATATCAAAAAATGTAATCTATGAGCAATCATTTAGAATGCTAATGAAGAAAAATCAATTCCAAAAGCCGCAATCCACAGTAATAGTAGTCAGATGATTCATTCACATTCACCACGGAAGCTGGTATTAGCAGTTTTCATTTTTAAATAGTTTCTTTTAAAGAATAATGAAATAAGAATTAAAGGATGCCAACTGGTAATAAGCAGCTCCTTTATCGGAATTTATTCAGATAAAATAGTGTCCTTAGAAGCAAAGCAGCAAGCTAAGAGCTATTGTGGTAAGTCCTGGAAATTCTAATGTCATCAAAAAATAAAATTTCTGCCCTTACGAAACTTAAGTCTTATGTATATTAAAATGTATTAACATTTAAGAGACTATCTTTAGGGATAACTCTCCTTTCTTTAAACTGGAAGCATAATACCCACCATTGGTGTATAAACACCAGTTTTTGAAACAGCAAAATTAGAAAATGCCACTGGATTTATGGATAATCACTTTAAAGCTAAACTTTTAGGATAGAAAGAGACATGTTTTTTTAAACAATGCTGAACAACTTACTTAAATGTTTATTAAAGTAACCGATGAAAGCTTTTGAAAGCAATGTAAAGCTAAAGACCTCAGGAGACTTAATTTATCTCAAAGCATGTGATATTACAGTACTTTCCTGGGGCTGCCATAATAAAATGCTGCAGATGGTGGCTTTAACAGCAGAAGTTTATTTTCTCACAGTTTGGGGCATGGAAGCTCTCCCCCCCCTGACATAGATGGCCATTTGCAAGGTCCTTTCTCTGTGCACTGCACATCCCTGGTATCTTTTTCTGTGTCCAGATTTCTTCTCATAAGGACACCAATCACAGTGAATTAGGGTCCCATCCTAACAGCTTCATTTTAACTTAATCACCTTCTCTCCAAATACAACTACTTGCTGAGGTGCTAGGGATCGGGACTTCAACATGTGAATTTTAAGGGAACACAGTTCAACCATCATACCTACAAAGTGTCATAAAAAAGAGATATGCATCACAATAAGTTTTCCCCAGTTTATTAGGAACAAGTAAGGGATGAAATGTAAAGGATAGTGTTTCCACTTTAAGACTTCGATGAGCAGGTATTTAGAAGTGTGACTGATTGTCTTCAGGTGAAGTTGAACCTGTGGACAGAGATTATATACCAGCACCTTCTGAAGACATCAGACTTCAGGAAATTGTCATTCTTCCCAATCCCCCAAGTCCCGCATGATTTACCAGGTCTAGAAACTAAGAAACATTGATAGTAACAGCAACTCAATATAGTTGTCAAGTTCTGTTATAGGAAACAAATTAATTTTTGGATTAGAAAATGGCATATATTTTTAATTACACAAATTTCATTGTGTAATGTATGGCTATTACTATATCCAGAAAAGAATTATGTTAGAAAAGATATGTTAAAGGGACTTTGAAAGAGTAAATTTATTAAACTGTTAATTATATCATTTCTTGTATATATACTATGAAATTCGTGCATGGGTGGGGTCCCTAGGCCTAGCTGGCGATCGGGGCCTATCAGGGCCGGGCTGGCTGGGGCCTGCTGGCTGCCGGACAGGGCCTGCTGGACAGGGGGAGGAACCATGGGAGGTTGGCTGTGGGAGCACACTGACCACCAGGGGGCAGCTCCTGTGTTCAGCATCTGCCCCCTGGTGGTCAGTGTGCATCATAGCAACTGGCCAACCAGTTGTTCCAGTCATTCTGGTTGTTTGGTCATACCGTTCGCTTAGGCTTTTATATATATAGAATAGGTAGATTAAGGTTGACATGCAGAAACCTATTTAATTGATCAGACAAACTCTAAGTTAAGAGACCAATTTAGGACTGTGAAAAATGCATTGAATTTTCAACAAGTTTTAAAAGTTATTTTTTATGCAACTTGCAACTGTACTTTTAATTTTAATTATGCTAAGTGAAATAATTAAAGCAATTCATTAGAAATTACTTCTGAAGCATTTAAACTTTAAGGTTTTGCTTTGGTGACTTGTATAAAGAATGGTTACAGCTACTTCTCAGTTGAGTAAGGGAAGAGGCAAAACCAAGTTTGAATATTTTAAATTGATACTTCCTATACCTACAGGGTGGCTCTACAGTCAATACCACAAGTAGTTAAGGCAGATGGACCTTTTGCCTTCCATCCCACCCACATGAAAATGCTGGATTGAGTAGAACAAAATCATTTGGGGACATAAATTTATTCTGAGTCTATCTAGACACTTAAATAAAATAAAAGCTGTGAGCTATTATTCACAAATGGACTTACATAGACACAAAGAAATTAAACAAAGAATTTATATGCATGTATGCATAGTCCATGGACACAGACAATAGTACAGTGAAGGCTGGGGGTAGGGCAGGGCCTGGGTAGAAGGGGATGATGGGGGTGGGGAGGGAATGGGGGAGATCTATAATACTGTCAACAATTTTATATATATATATATATATATATATATATATATATATATATATGGTATATATATGGTATATATATATATATATGGTATATATAAATATACTGTACAGTATCCTATATAGTGAACCTGTCTAGATATACGTCATTAGGAGGAAATTCAGAACTTTCAGAACTTTGTAAATGCATGTTACGTGTTAATTATCTTTGTAATGTTCACATGATGATCATGAAGAATGAAATCTAGGTGATAAACGTACGCCCTAGAAGTCCAATTGATGAGCTTGAGGTGGCTGCTTTGTCAAGCTTTAACCATGAGCCTTTCTTGCCCGACGTGATTCTGTTATATTAATGTGTAATATTTGTGTGTGGTGTTCTCCCTCAGCCTCCTTGGAGTGTTGCAGAGGCTGCTGTTAAATTTCTACAGACAGTGTTGGTGAAATGTCCGACGGAACCTCAGCCTCAGCCTCTCAACCTTCGCCTCTGGAACACATGGTTTTACAAAAAAACCACTGGGCCTTTTTTGACAAATCTGTGTTCGGTTTTAGGGGAAAAAGAGAAGCTGTGACAAAGCTGGGGCTCCGGAGAACAGAGCCAGGAAAGATTCTCAGGAGAGGCTCATTTTTTTGTTGTAACGTGAGAAAGTCTACCAGTTCCAGATTACAGTCCCTCAGATATTTTTAAGTGTCACTTTTAACACTGCTAGAAATTTTGCCAATTATTTAAGGATATTGTTTGAAAATGAAACTGTCTCTGAAAGACAAATTTATTCCACCCACTTATTTTAACCCCCAAACCAGCCTGGTATTCGCAATGCTTCCAGAGCACAAGCTTTCATTGGAGGTGAGAGGATGTGCCGCTGATGATCTGGAATGTCTGAGCTTCGTGGTCACTATTAAATGAGCTGGTTTCACAACAACTGTAAGCCATTGCTATTATTACCTCTCATTTGTGGATGAGAAAGCTACATGATACAGAGGGGGATGAAGTCACTGCCCGAAGTCACACAGCGAGGAAGTAGAGGGGGCTGGGATATGTGCTCCAGCCTGTCTAACTTCAGAGTTCACACCGCTAACCACTGTGCCTTCACATCTCCGCAGGAAGGATAAGTCACACCTGGCCAGGCTGTATGGGAATGCCCACGGAGTAAGGAGGCCAAACTTCCAGACAGTGTGGCCTGTATTCCTGTCCCTCATAAGGGGGGATGGATAGTGGGGACCGTCTTAATGCTATTGGTGAAAAAGCAGAAAGTTAAAAGCTGCAAACTACTAATGCAGGGAGAGGCCCGGTAACCTGCTTATTAAGAGTGCAGAGAAGTTACCTGACCTCTTCAAAAACAAATCAAGGGACAGAGAGTAAATGATTTGCCTAAAATCATGTATCTGTTAAAGAGATATCTGGTTAGTGGTCATCTAAGATAAGAACAGGCATATGTGGCCCTGGCAGGTTTGGCTCAGTGGATAGAGCGTTGACCTACAGACTGAAGGCTCTCGGGTTCAATTCAGGTCAAGGGCACACACCTCAGCTGCAGGCTCCATACCTGCCCCTGGTCAGCAGGGGAGTGTGTGGGAGCCAACCAATCGATATGTCTCTCCTCTTCGCATTCACTCTCTCTAAAAATCAATGGAAAAATATCCTCAGGTGAGGATTAAAAAAAACCCATAGACATGTGAACTTGAAATGTTTGCAAGGGTCTGAGGAGGGCTCTCTGTCAGTTTCTCTGGCTTGAAGGGGAGTAAAAGCTGGGCCTGGCTGACCATGTTCACGAGACCCAGCCAGCCCATGTTTTCCTCATGCATAACCAAGCTTTTTGTCCCGCTGCAGAGCTAGCAAATAGGAGCTGGCAGGTTTTATTGGAGGGAACATGAAAGGTAAAATAAAGCTTTGAGTTATAAAATCCAGTCTAGTGTATTCCTGACAGTTGTGTACATGTTACCTGATAATATAATAATAATATTTAAAATTTAAAATACTAGGTATTATTCCATAAGGGCAGCAATATTTGTTTATTTTTGTTCGCTATTATATCCCCAGTAACTCGAATAATGTCTGGCATGTGGTCAGCACTCAACATATCTTTATTGAATTAATATGCGTCACTTTTCTTATCTGTAAAATGAGAAGTAGCTCCTTTATAGGGTGTTATGAAGATTGAATGAGGCAAAGTATATGCAGACTATAACATTAGGTATTATCATCATTGTTATACAAAAAGGGCCATAATTACTATTAGAGTTCAAATATTAATTCTTTTCTGGTGTTGTCTAGCTCTTCCGCTTTTAGGATTCATGACTTTGATGGTTAGAGATTTTCCCCTCCATTCAAATCTTACCACTGTTTTTTAGCCTGATCAAGAAATTATTTTGCTTACTCACTTGTGGCCGAACAGCAATCAGTGAGAGTACTTCTTCTATTTCTTCTTAGCATATCCACCTCGGGGCCTTTCTATGTGTTTTTTCCGTCACCTCCCAGAGGGCCTCGCTTCCTCTGCTCTTCCCTTTGCCAGTAGTTTGCATTTCCGTCATCATCACCCACGTCATTTCTAGCACAGAAAAGGGCAAGAATGCCAAAGGCCCAGCTATGTTTCTGATTGAGCTAATCCGTGGCCTTGACACGATACGGCTACTTCATGTAATGACCTTTTATGTATTCACGTAAGTGACCAAGCCTCTACTTCAGGAAACTAACAAACCTTAACATTTTACTGATTTTTTTTAAAGGAACTATTATAGAAACTAATACATAAATGGCATGTCATTTTCTTCCCTGTTATAACTGATGGACGGAAATACATGTATGGCTAGGTAATATTACTATGTTTTGATTTTTTTTAAGGCAAATAGAGATTTAACATTAGCCTATAGTTTAAATGAACATTATGGTGTTAAAGATTTATTTTCAGAACTTCAATTTGGAACCAAGTAATTTACTGAATAGTTCATATGATATCTGTCATCTATGTTTTGTGTACTGTGTGTGGTATGAGACACCTGTGATGTAGTCTACAGGGCACTGAACCTAAAATCAGATCATCTGAATTTGAGTCTTGCTCTTCCATGTTCCAGTTAAACAACTGACTCCATTTAATACTATTGACTCCATTAACTCATTTATAAGAAATAATGATGACATTCTCAGGATTGAGGTAAGAATTAAGTAGTGCTATTTACCAAATAGAATGCTATGATAGTATATGCAACCTACCTCTAAATAACTGTTCTTCAAAAAGATTATTTTTGTATTTAATGGTTAAAAATTTTTTTTTTCAAGGCCATATTTTGCTTTTAGAATGCAATGTATTGTGTGTATTTATAACTCGCTTTTTTTCTCTAACCTTCCGGTGAATAAGAAAGTTAAAAATAATTTGAATACTGGATTGTAATGATTCTGGAACTACATTTAGTTTTATATAATGAAACTATATGGTGGAGCATCATTTGATAACTATATCCAAAGCCATTGGGATGTATAGTCTCATACGGAAGAATAACATTTCCAATCTTATATCTTCGTGTATATTTAAAAATTCCTTTGGGGGTGATAGTACTTAGAATGCAATGAGGAATAAGAAATGAACTTGTTAAAACATATAAACCAGAAATATTATTTACTATATACAAAGGAAAAGAGTTGCGCATTGGACAAAAATATTTGTAAATTTCTCAGTAAGTTCAGTACATTCCGCAAGTTATTCAAGACTCGAGGTCTCTGGCCAGCATGGTGGTTTCTGTGTCTGACACTGTGTGCCAACACTCTTCTTTCTCCTTAAAGCTCTTTCTCCTGAAATAGGGTGGTTTTCTTCTTTCTTCTCAGCCCTCCCTTCTCCTGCTTGTGCCACTCTCTGTCACTCCTCAGGATCTCTGAGGTCCTCACATAGAAAAAAAATATCAAAAAGCTTCCCAGCACAACCTTGTTCTGAAACTGCAAGAGAGAAGTGATGCTCATGTAGCAGTAGATACATCTGGACTATTCCAGACCAACCTCTTCTTTGTATGTAAAACCAGGTCATATAAAGCCAGAGCAGGCAGGGCCTAAAACTCAGACATGCAATCACTAATAGAAACTCAAGATTCGCCCTCCTTCCAAGGTGACTTTCAGCCATTGCTATGATGTCTCTGGATGCCAAAATAAAAGTTTTCCATCTTTGCCAAATATTTTCATAGGATTTCCCTGCTCCAGTCTCTCTTCCTTCATACTTGCCTCTTGATCATAACTCAGGACACACATGCATGTACACTAAGGTGACCAGATTTTAACATTGGTAAAGCGGGACACCATTGACCGGGGCGGGGGGGGGGGTGTTCTTTATTATTATTATTATTATTATTATTAATTAAAATATTACAAAGAGTAGTACATGTGTCTCTTTCCAAAAATCGGGACTTTTTTAAAATGCCGTGGGACACGGGACAAATTGTTAAAAATCGGGACTGTCCCGCCAAAAGCGTGACGTCTGGTCACCTTAATGTACACATCCACATATATACATACACATATACACGATCATACATAATCACGAAACAGTACTACAGTTGATGAGTAACTACATGGGCTACACTCTGATATTTTATTTTTTTAAATGTAGATTAAATCCTAATACATTATTTTCATGACTCACTAAAAAAAATTTTTTTAATTAGATGTCTAGTAAAGAGCTTTCCATTTCCAGAGTTCTTTGATTCCCTTTATTCTTATAATGAAATGTTTACTTAATGAAAAAGTTTCTGTTCTCTGAATAAAAGCAATGTGGTATGAAAAAGTGCTCATAGCATTCCTGGTTTTATCAACGTTCTATTGAAATGCTTCTTTTTCAGAAAGGTGAATAATAAACAGGAAATTGAACCGAGAGAGTTGTAGGAGTATTGATGAGAAAAGACAAAAAGCCTGTCAGAAAAAAACAGGCAAAAAACCTAGTGATTCTGTGTGAGCAACCAAAGGTCATTATTATGGGATGGCAATCTTGTTTGTACAGAAAGTTTCCTAATCTTGATGAAGATTTGAGAGCTCGTGTGCATTTTTTGTACATTCTAAATTGTGATGTCCAAAGGCCAAAATGGTTAACACACCTTGAAGACCGTGTGATCTGTCCTCACCTCAGCCTCTTTCTCTCTCTGATTTCCCTTCCTTTTCACCCCAGCTACCCTGCTCTTTGCTGTATCCTGTCACACCTCAGGGCTATGGCCCTGGAGCTTCTCTTTGCCTCAAACTCACTCTTCCTCGCGTGTCTGCATGGCTCACTTTCCCTACTTCCTGAAACCTCTGTTCGCATGTAATCTATAAGGAGCATGTAGTCTGTGAGGCCCGCTGCCTGCCCTTTTAAGTTGCAGACTGTCCATACGCCTTAATGGAAGTTTTTCCTATTTTCATGTATCCCCCTTTTAACACTATATACTTTACTTCTTTATTGTGCCTCTCCCCCTCCCAGGATATAAGCTCCCAGCAATGTTTTTTCTGCTTTGATCACTCTTGTGTCCGAAGTGTTTACAAAGGTACCTGGCAAATCTAGGAGCTTAGTTAATACTAATTGAATTCGTGTTTGAATCTCTCAGGATAATGAGCAAAGAACTTGGATATATAATATATATAACTCAGGAAATACTTACTGTATGAAAGAACCGTTTTCGATTGTGCAATTTGCATTTGATAGAGCACTTGGGATTCCCTGTCACACATCCCCAACAATCCAGCTGTGACACGTTTAGGACTGGAGTCATTGTACCCTACGTTGCCACGGCCCTGGGTAGGAAATCGAGTGGACGAGTAGCTTGTCTAAAGTTACAAAAAGTGGAGCAGACGTCTCACTCCTATTAAAATGGAATTACAGTTGCTTTACATTCTGGGGTGGAGATTTGCAGTTGGCAGAATGGGATGACAGGTCATTTCACTTATAAACCGTTTTCTATCTGGTATGTCTGTGTAGCTTCCAAGTTTGTATTAAGAAGATGTTACCTTTTGTTTAGGTGTCGAAGCCTTACAGAGTTTACCAGTATTGTCATTCTTAGCAACAATAGGTAGCAGGCTATTTAACGTGGAGAAAGAAAGCATTAAACATTGATGAAATTAAAGCTAAGTTAATCAACATCATAGTCCTTGTTAATGGTTGGCGCTTTTTCCGGCTCTTGATTGTTTTTACAGAACTTTTCTCCCCTCTGTTGACTTTTTATCCCTTTAATAAGGGAAAGGTAACAGCGAAAGCTCTAATTCTAGGTTTCGTGAAACTTGTTAAAAACTGGGAAGCTTTTGTGTGATGAATTGGGGGGGGGATTCCGGTATTTCTGGTCGCCGCATCAGGAGCATGAATACTGCATGTGCACCTGAGGGGAGGGAAAGTGACGGTCAAAAGCCTGCGTGCCCCGTTACCCACCTGCGGCGCCCGTCGTACCTGCATCCCGTTCATCGCCCTTCTCCGCCCGAACCGCGCGGGGCGGGAGCGGGAGCGGGAGCGGGAGGCGGCGGCACGAGCTACTCGTCCGAGCGGCCTGGAACCTGCGGAGCGGGCGCCGGCCGCCCCCCTCCGGCTGCTGATTGGCGGGCCCCGCAGCATCAGCGGCAGCTCCCGGCGCGGCGGGCAGCGCGCCTCCTGCAGCCACAGCCTCCGGGATCCTCGGCGCCCTCCCGGCGGGACGCGGACGCCCCCTGCGAGCAGCTGCGTCTCCTTCGCCCGCCGCCGCCGCCGCCGCCGTCGCCGTCCCCTCCCCTTGGCCTCGGCCCAACAGGTGGAGGTCCCGGCCGCCCCGACAGCCGCGTGTGGGCCGGGCCCGGCCGGGGAGGCGGCCGCCAGAACCCCGGGGTCGCGCGCGGCCCCATCCCGGCCCCCGAAGCGCCGCGGGCGCCGCGCCCCAGCCGCCAAGACGCCGCGCATCTTGTACCGCGGGAAGAGCGCGGCCTCGTCCAAGATGGGCCGGCAGGGCGCGGGGGGCCCCATGCAGCGCTCCCAGAGCCGGAGCAGCCTCTCCGCCTCCTTCGAGGCGCTGGCCGGCTACTTTCCCTGCATGAACTCCCTGGAGGAGGAGGAGGAAGGTGAGCCTGGTTGGGGGGTGTGTCTGTCTGCATCTCGAACCCCCGACACTCGGGGGATTGACGGGGAGAGAACTGTAATAAACAGGGCGCCTGCCCCTCCGATCTCGGGGGCCCTGATGGGGGCGAGGGACCCCCAGAGCGCGCCTCCTGAGCTGGTTGCTTGGCGAGCCCCCCCAGGCGGATGGGCAGCTGTTTCCTGCGAAGTGGGCTTGCCAAGGGCTTGGGAGCTGCGCGGGATGTGTGCGACCCTGCGGGGTGCTCTCCGCTCCGTGTTCGGTTTGCTTTTGCTTTTGTTTTTTGTAATCTTGGTATTTGCATTCATCCCTGAGGACGGAAATGCTCGGAAATGAAAAGTAGCTGCAAACCTTTGAAAGGGGAGTTCCCGGAGGACAGGTGCAGGCTGCCACCGCTAAAGGCGGTCTTTGCTGCGGAGACTTGGAGCCCTGTTCACGGGGCACACGATGCCGTGGCTCTGACCACTGGTTGTCCATCTCTGGGGTTTGAGCGATGCCTTTAGAATTAATGAGAAAAACAGGGGAGGGACTCGCTGTTGCAAACTTTTCACCAAGTGGTTTCAAGTCCTTCATAAAGTTTTAAATAACACATGTTTTCTGTATAAAGAATTCCCCTGTAAGTTTTAACTGACACTAAAAATGTAGTTTTGTAAATCAAAGTAAGACTTGACCGCTGCATAAATAGCGTCCCGGCATTGGAGATACCGTTTATTAATTTATTGATATGCTGGTTGTGAACCAGTATAAATACAGTATAAATAAACCCGTAAACACAGAGGTTATCATCATCATGTTAGCCCTTCTGCACATAATGGGATTTATTGTGCTTTTCTTCTGTGACCATCAATGATTTCTTATTGGGAAATCGGTAGTGAGTCTTGATTTGGAAGAAACTAACCATCTACCTGCTCTCAGAAGAGGTTGAAATAAAGTTTTTTCCCTGTTTTGCCCAACAGGGAACAAGGAAGTGAAAGACAAAGGAGAAAATAGTATGTCAGAAAGTGGTCTTCTAAGTAATTGGCTAGTTAGAGCTACCCAAGTTTCTCCCAGCTTACTGTTGCAATATCAGGTTGCTATTGATCAATATAGGTTTAATATCGGGGTACTTCCCTAAACATGATTTAAACTTTTCATAGTAGTCCTTTGCTGTTCTTGTGTGCACATTTATGTTTCATTATTTCCTACTAGAGGCCCGATGCATGAAATTCGTGCAAGAATAGGCCTTCCTTCCCTCAGCTGCCGGCACTGGCTTCCCTCTGACACCCGGGACCCAGCCAGTGGCTTCAATCTAAAGGTCATCCAGAAGGATGTCCAGTCTAATTAGCATGTTATGCTTTTATTGTTATAGCTAACTAGAGGCCTGGTGCACAAAAATTTGTGCACTGAGGGGTGTTCCTCAGCCAGCCTGTGCCCTCTTGCAATCTGGGACCCCTTAGGGGATATCCACCTGCTGGCTTAGGTCTGCTCCGCAGGCGATTGGGCCTAAGCTGGCAGTCAGACATCCCTCTGGCAGCCTGGGAGCCTTCGGAAGATGTCCACTTGCCAGCGGGGAGCAGGCCTAAGCTGTAGTCAGACATCCTTAGCACTGCTGAGGAGGCAGGAAAGGCTCCCACCACCACCGCTGTACTGGCAGCCATCAGCCTGGCTTGTGGCTGAGCAGAACTCCCCCTGTGGGAGCGCACTGACCACCAGGGGGCATCTCCTGCATTAAGCATCTACCCTCTGGTGGTCAGTGTGTGTCATAGTGACCAGTCATTCCCAGTGGTTCTGCTGTTAGGATCAATTTGCATATTACCCTTTTATTATATAGGATTAAATGCTTAAAATTTCAGGAAATGTAAACACATCAAGAATTTAGAAGCTCAGATTAGGTAAGCGAACCAATTGTAATTGTAGCTTAAAATGTCAATGTTTATTGTTAACCAGGCACAGGTCTAAGAACTTGACATGTATTTACTCCCTTAGTCCCACAACAACCGTACGAAGTGGTACACACTTTTATTATCCTCGTTTCACAAATGAGGAAACTGAGATGGAGAGAGGTTCAGAAACTTGCCCACGTTCACCCAGATAGTAGGTATGATGAGTTACCTTTGAACACAGGCAGTCAACAAGACAAGCTATGCACTCAGCTTCAGCCTACACTAGATTACCATTTACATATACTCAGCTACAGTTGCATACCTAGTCCTGGTGAAGCTAGACCCAGGTGTGCCTGCAAATCATATTTAAATAAAACACATTATTGTAGACTTGTTTCTCTCTCTCTCTCTCTCTCTCTCTCTCTCTCTCTCTCTCCTTTTTTAACGCCACGTCTTCAGTCTTGAGTTTGCTTCAGTTAAACTGTCATCATTAAGCTGGAACTAGAATCGTTGGATTTACAAAGTACCATTCTAAAAGGCTTTTTTGTGACAAAAAAAAAAAAAAAAAAGCTTATATAAATGTGAAGATTTTCAACATTGAAGGTACATCCATTTAACTTTGGTTCTTGCAGACTGGTCCCAAAGGAAATCCCTACATCTACACATGGCTAAATTGGAACAGATTTTTGTCCTATAATATGGCTTCTTAAGTTGCCAAGACAAAATGTTCCATAAGGAAGCCAATTCATTTAAAAAATGAAACATATAGTTCTTTACAGGTAACTAGAGAGGAGGCACTTTGTGTAAATGAGAGTTCTTCCCACTGGGTTACTGTCATTATATAGCCAAGAGAAGAAATCCTAACTTGCTTTTTTGATTTCACAATATTCCTACCACCCTCAAAAGTCCTGAGTTTTTTTGTTATTGTTTTTTAGGGTATTTCAACACACCCTGCAGAGTTGTAAAAGTTAGAAATCAATGGCCTGGAGCAGTATTTCTTCCCAATTTTTTTTTTTTTATTGAAACAGCCCACATAGGATACATGAAGTTCATGTGGATAACATACTCTCATGAGCCTACTCAAGAATATGTTATTACTAGAGGCCTGGTACACAAAAATTTGTGCCTTGGAGGGGGGGGGGGGTCCCTCAGCCTGGGCTATGCCCTCTCGCAGTCTGGGACCCCTTGGGGGATGCCCACCTGCTGGCATGCCTGGCCAGCCTGGGTGAGGGGCAGAGGGCCGTTTCAGGCTGCCCACAGCCCCTTCAGGGTTTGGGTTCCTACTGGGATGCCTGGATGGAAGCAACTATCTGGGATTTATTTAACTTCTATAATTGAAACTTTGTTGCCTTGGTCCCCCCCACCACCCCTGCTCGAAGGTCCTAGCCTGGTTTGTTTATCTTCTATAATTGAAACTTTGTAGCCTTCAGTAGAGCTCAGGGCCTGTAGGGTCCTGGCTTCCTCCATTGCCCGGGGCAACTCCAGCTCTGTGGCCACCGCCATCTTAGTTGAGTTAATTTGCATATCTGCTCCTGATTGACTGGTGGGCGTGGCCTGTGGGTGTGACGGAGTGAGGTCAATTTGCATATTACTCTTTTATTAGATTAGATCGTCATAACTGTGAAACCCATTCTGACTTATAAAGAAAAGTAAATCCATCGTAACAAATGGATTATAACAACTTGTCTGTCCAGAGAAGTGTTCTGGTAGATCAGTAAGCAAGTCTGATTGTAAAGCTAACCTATTTTTTGTCTTTTCAGAAATAGTGCAATAGCTAAATAATCTCAAACATACTCTGTCTTCCAGTTCCATATTCTCATTTCATTCTTGTGCAGTGTATCCAGACATTACCTTTCCACCAACGAAATGCCAAGAAGTTGATGGAGAGACCATGTTCTTTCCATTCATTTGTTCATGCAGAAATATTGACTGGGGTTATTTTATGTGCCCGTAGCTTTGCTAGTTGCCCTGAACTAGGTGGGTATGCTCCCTACCCTCTTAGAGTTTTCAGTCTCATGGAAATAGGTATTAATGGAAGTAACTATGTAATATAAGTGTTAGGAAGGTAAAGTACAGAGTGCAGTGAAAGATTATAAGAAAACCTCATTTAGGAGTTAGAGAGGGCTGCCCTGAGAAAGTGAGGGTGAAACATGAATTCAGGCATCAGTGACAGGTCCCAGTCTCTCGAGTGCTTCCCACACGCCTTTGACCACAACTGGCCCAGAGTCCACAGCAGGCAAGTGGTGGAGCCAGGTTCCTTCCCCCTGAACCTGGCTCTGGAGTTTATAATCCTAACTACTCTGGGTATTGTTTCTTCATTAGTACACTGGATTTTCTTATAATATGCTATATTCTTTTTTAAAAATGAGGGCAATAATAATAGTTACCATTTGTTGAGCACCTTCTTTGTGCCCCATTTCTTTGATTTTATGGTAATTCTTCAAGGAAGTTATTATTTTCATCATTTTTTGTTCATGTGAAAACTGAGACTTAGAGAAGTCAAACAACATGGGCATGGGGCTGATTTCAGGGGGGACAGAAGGGCATCCCTGTAAGCAGAATAATTCATGATTGCTGACTGGTCTTCGTAGCATGTTTTTGTAAGCTTGCAGGGCTTTTTTTCACATAATTTGATTTTTTGCTTTCTTGTTCTTGGGTATATTCCAGATAACTATTCTCCAAAGCTCTGAGTACCATTTTTTAAAAAATAAAAGTAATAATAATAGTACTTGGCTATATTTAACAGTTTATAAATTATGTTTACTGATTTTTTCATTGAGTCCTAATGGTGTTATCTTTACTTTATAAATTACTCAGCCCAAACATTGAGTGTACTTCCCTAATGTAGATTATTACTGCAGATAGAGGTTTCAAACGTTGCAGGTAATTCTGAGAAAGAAGGCACCATTTCAAGGAAAAAGATACCATTCTTAGTAGAAAAACAACCCCACAACTTCCGACCCATAAACCAAAGGGCAAATAGCATGGCCATATAATGTAGGAAAATGGCTCATTTTCTAACACTTGGTAGGTCTGGCTTCTGAGAGACTATCTTAATTTACCTGTGGTTCTGTGCATGCTATTCTTAATTGGTTATGTATGTATAATTTGTGGTGAATTTGATTCACTTGATTTTATGGACTGCCTTTTCTGGTTAAAAATATGGCTTGGCAATCATATAGAACAGATCCTGTCAATAATGTTTAACTAAATAAATTAGCTCGTTTAATTTCTTTTACATGCCACGAGCTTGAAAATTAAGTTGCAAGAAAATCATCAAAGAAACGGAAATATTTTCCAAATCGCCAGAAACCCGAGGGAGGTTTCTTTGCATATGATAATGAAGCTATGAGGAATTAATATACATACAAGGAACTAAATAGACTATAACAGAAAGACCTATTTAATTCTCACCTACTCTTTAAGATGCTATGCAACCAATAAGAAGAATATAAGAGACATCTTATTCTAAACTTTGTGTATGATAATATACTTCATTCTTAATAAGCAGCCTCATTTGATTAAAATGGAGCTTAGCACTTTGCCCATGTTTCATTAAAATAAAAAAAATCCACACACTTAAATGTAATCCTCCTAAGAACAGACATCATGCCTAGTACAGTAGGTATCCAGTATCTATTAATAACAGTATATAATTCTACCATTCTTTGCAAGCTGAATATCAGTAAACTGACAAGACATAATATTCACTTTATTTATACTGTTTTTAAATTGTAACACGTGATTTGATTAGGACTTTTTAAAATTCAGTAATCATAAATTTACCCATCTTCAAAATGCCAGTAATAGGGACAGGACATAGGTACAGATTTATAATCTAAATATGTATCTTTTCTAGGGGCTATTATTTTTTGCTAGTTTATCATTATGTGTAATAAAACATTTCCTAAATGAGTCCGTACCATAGTCAGCAATAATACAATGATTTTGTTAGATTTACATTCTAAGAAGATAAGGTGAGGCAAAAGATTTTGGAATTAAAATAAGTGAACATCCGTTTCACTCAGAGTGCTTATCTTATATCATCTTTTTAATCGAAGATTCAGAATCGTGCACTGTCGAGTGTCCAGACAGTACCCTTTAAGTAATTGGAAACTCTACTACAAAAGTCAAGTTATACCCCAAATTTGCTTTCACCCTTCTGTATGTCCACTACATTCAGAACTAGTAACGGGGATGACCTTTCCTATGGCAACGAAGTGACTTGCAAATGGCCATTAGAAAGTTGTAATGGCAGCATCCCATGGCCTCCAGAGACTATGGTTGGATGTAAATGCTTCTGCTGTTCTTACGTAGGCCTTCGTTATTGATCACACAAGGTCAGTCTATATATTTGTCCTGTCTCATACTGTAATGGTGTGTGATTGGAGAAGAGGGGGTTTTACTTAGGGCTATGAATATAGAATACTATTTGAGCAACTGAAGAAAAAGCTAACAAAAATGATAACATCAACTCTAGTTTTGAAGCGTCCTTTCTTAAGGTTTAGATTTTGCCTGATGAGACTGAAATGAAAGAGCTGTTTGTTTTAGCTATTTCAGTCATCGCTTTTTCCTTTGTAACTCCTGTAAGTCAGGGGCCAGGATGGCACCATTTATCAGTGAAATGGGCCAGGTGTCATACAAAAGGGAAGAGCCAGAACTCCGAAAAGCTGGAGGAAGCTTTCCTGTCCATCGAGGGATGGTAGTACTGAGCTCCAAATAATTGATGCCAAGTTGAATATCGGCCCAGGGTTGGCCAATTTACTCTGATTTTTGCCTCTAAGAGAAGCTATGCATCTGGATGTTACTTAAAACATGTGAAGTGTTGGCACCTAAATGAAAAATTTCAGCATTATTTGGTCCAAACAGAGTGTGCCTGTTGAGCAAATATGTGCCACCAGCTGGCAACGTCTATCAAGGAAATGCTTCCTCCTCAACTTGATTTCTCCGTTTTCCTTCTTTCCCATTCCCATTGTCACCTTGATAGCCTAGGATCTCCCCACTGGTGTCTAACTTCATGGCCTCTGTAGCAGCTCCCATAAACATCATCTTGATCTTGACACCACTCTTCTGAAAACTTCAGTGGATTCCCATCTCCCACTAAATGGAGCCTTAAGCTTGACATTCAAAGTCTAACCATTTGGTTCTTCCACAGGATAGCTTCCCTGCCTTCTACAGCCCTACGGGCCCAGTAAATCAGTGAAACGAAGCCTTCTTGCTCTTTACCTCCAAGCTTTTGTTCCTGCCTTTCTATTCTTATACCACTGTATGTGCATGTCTCCTTGCCCTTCGGGTTAGGAATGTTGCCCCAAATCATACTGCGGAACTATCCCTGCTGAGCGAGCACTTCCGTTTGGCACAGACATCCCAGCGTGTACCCATGTCAACATTGAGGTTGAGTAACTGCTAGAAGATCGCTCGAAAAAGCATGTATCGTGGCCACTGCCCTCCTTAGAACAGAAGCCTGTGGCGCCTCTGCTTCTTTATTTCAGTAGCTTCAGATTCCAAGTTTGGGACAGTGGTTAGAGTCTGATGAACAGAATCTTGGTCCTGTGCTCCTGCCCTAAAATGATACTTGACCATTTTAATTTCTACAACTGAAGAACGAGACATTGCTCATACACAGGAAGAGTGTTCAAATGCTGATGAGCTAAAAACATTAACAAATACCTACTTAATAATAGAAAGTAACTACCAATGAGGCGTGGGATCATTAAGCTTGTCTTAGTGACCAATTTAATTTTTTAAAATACTAGTTTGGAATTGATAATTTTCCTCTTTGCTCAATAAGCATAAGCAGATAGCCAAGGGGGTGGGGGAGGGGGGTGGAATCATTGAGAGAAGGTTAAGGGAAAGATTATGACTCTTAATTTTAACATTTTCTGTAGATTTGGCCACACAGGTATCTATGCACACTCTTCTTTTACATATAGAACAGAGTCAGTTCCTCCCCAGAAAGACAACCTTAAAATGTCGTACATTTACTGCATGTAGATTAAAATCTAGGATTTTGAGTGTTGTGCACACCCAGATGTGACTTTTCATGTGACAGTGACCTGTACACTGAAAGACAAGTCATCTGCCTTCCATATATCCAGTTCAAATGGTACAAAACAATAGCATCACCAAATAAAAATTCTCATCTCGAAAGGAGAGGATAGCAACACAGAGCAGTCAGTCATCCACAGGAACGATAAAATCCCATTCAGAAGCAATGGTGAAAGTTGAAAGTAGAATACATTTCTTGGCTTACTGGCACTTTTGGATCTGTTTTCTGGAAAGTGTTCTTTTGACCTTCATTTTTCGAAGCTACAGGGTTTACATTGAAGAGGAGGCCTCGTAGCTTTCATAGCCTGCTTGCTAGTGCAGATTAGGAAACCCAGTAGTTCCGTTAGGGGTTGAACAGACTTTTGTATGTGGGCTAGTAATTCTTTTTTTCTACACAGGTCCCTCAGGAATTCAGTAGGCTCACAGTCTTTTTTTGACTCCAGTTTCAAGTGTGGGGAACTCCAGTCAAACACCTTACTGGACAAAGATTTTAAGACTCAAGTTATTCTTCTTTTAGTTTCTAGCCTCTGTGCCCTGCTACTTCCTTTGCTCTCAACTGAATGGCAGTCGCCTTGGTTTGAAAGCAATGGGTTTGGGCGGGAAGGCAACCCCCTAATTCAATTTGGCCAGAAAGCTTTCCCCTTTGGATGGCAAGGCCCCACTTATTTGTACACACTTTTCTTCTTGCATGTCTAGGATAACTTTACTTCAGTCATTTTTAAAATAAGAATCTGTGTAGCATTTTACAGTTTTCAGACTTTTTATACAGATTGTGGCATCTGATCCTTATCAGTGCTCATTAAATACCACTACATGTCATATATTCTGTGGTGTAGGCTAAGTATGATCCTGAGTTTATGGAAAAGATCTCAGCTTCAGAAAGGTAGATTACCTGCTCAGAGTTTTAAAATGGTCAGCTAGAGATTGAACTCACATTATGTGATTCTAAAATGGCATGCTCTTCCCCAGACCAGTGGAGGCACCTGTTGCTATCTAGGTCCACAAAGAGCGGTGGTGGGGATGGAGGGTAGGGAGGGGTCATGGCGTGATAAGTTACACATCAGCTGTTGAAGCTTCTGTCCTGAAGTTATATGGACCAGTTTTGCTCACATTTCATTGGCCAAGCAAGTCACATGACCCCACCTTCTTCAGGGGTGGGGAGAAAAGTGAATATGTTTAAACACC
>PVJC01011934.1:0-40600 GCA_004026665.1 Murina feae | reverse complement strand
AGAAGGCTCTCGTGGAATAACTTATTTTATCGTTCTAACACCATTAACATGAAGATATGAAGGCACAGAGGGGTTAAGAATGATGCCGAAGGTCACACAGCTAGTGAGGTGCTGAGCCAGGATTCTCATGCAGGCCACTGGCTGGAAGGGCATGGGTGCAGGGCTTCCATGGAGGGTGGGATGCGGGTTCCTATGTCCTACTCCCCACTGTCTCCCAAGGCCCCCCAACTTCCTGGAAGATGGGGTTGGCCTTGACTGGCATGAGGTGAGGTCTGGAGACAAAGCTGTGAATGCTAATGAGTTACCAGTGTCCAGGAATTGATGCTAACTTCCTTCCCCCTTGATGTAAAGGGCTCTGAGCCTTTTCCCAGCTCTGGGCCAATTTGACTCCAGCCACAGCCTTCAGCTGCAAGACCTTGTCTATCCCAAGATGGGCCTGATCTGGGTGTATCCTGATTCCCCAACAGGGAGCTGGCTGCTTCCTGTCCTACCAGACAACAGCAGGCCAGGCCAGGCCCTGGCTCGCTGCTGTGGTGACCCAGCTTGAGGTGGGCTCCTTCCCTTGATCCTTGCTGCCTCGTGAACCCTTCTATGGAGGGAAACAACCAACCCAGACCTAAGTGGGTTTTAAGGCTGAGGCCCCCAACTCCCGGGCCTCTGGCGCCCCCTGGTGGAGGAACAGAGCTGCGCCCAGGCCTGCACTGCTGTCTAAAAACCCAATCTTCCCTCAACTCTCCTCCCCTCCATCCTCTCTCCTCCTTTTGTCTCTATTTATTCACCCTGACGGCATGACCACTGGGTGCCAGCTTGCCATGAGATGGGAACACAGACTGTGTCCTGTGACTATGACATTGTCCCTACCCCAAGGAGCTCCCCATCCATTCACTCAGCTCCTTCATCCAATCAGTGAAATATTTATGAAGCTCCTCCTCTCTGCCAGGCTCTTCTCTCAGCTCCAGGGACACGATCCCAGGCCTCATGGGGTTTACAGTCTAACTACACACCCAGGCAGGCTCACAGGCGACAGTATAGCGCGAGGAAAGCACATACTAGAGAAGGGCTCCGAGGAGGAGACAGGCAGGTGTGAAGACAGCTACACTGACGTGGGCTGTGTGTGTGTGTGTGTGTGTGTGTGTGTGTGTGTGTGCAGGGCGGTGGGAGATGGGTTTAGAGGGAAGATTTCTGGGCTGGGTTGCACGGTTGTGTAGGATCTCTCCGGGCACAGGAAATGGGTTGTGGAGTGGGGTGGGGCAGGGAGAAAAGAATACTGTCTGCAGAGAGGACAGAAGGAGCAGGGACATGAAGTACCGGCATGTCTAGGGAGCTGCAAATAGTCCTCTGCGGCTGGAGTGTGTGGTTAGTGGGAAAGGGCCTCGAAGCTGTGGAAGGGGGTTGGTCTTTCCCTGCAGCAGCTGAGGAGCCGAGGGAGGTTTTAAGAAGCAGAATGGTAGGACCCTTTAGGAAAGGACCACGAGACTAGAGCACAGACCCATGGTGTGTGGAGGAAGGGCCGTGGCTGGGAAAGATGCTTGTAGCCCAGCTGTGACCCTGGCCAAGCGGTTTCGCTTCTCGGAACCAGCTGATGCCCAGCCTGCAGAGCTATTGAGGGGACCGAATGAGATAATGTGCAGGAAGTACCTACTATAATACTAAGAGATAGTCAGTAAATTATAATTTTTTAAGCCAAAAAGCCTACTCAGAAGGCTACTGCCATTGCTTAGGCAAAAAAAAAAAAGTAGAGGGCCTGGAGCTGACTGTGACTGTGGATTGGGAGGAGGATCCAGGAGCTATTCAGACTGTTGGCTTTTGGGATGGGGTTGGGTATTGCTTTGGTTTTCCTGAAAACCTCTTGGAGTTCATCTCCGCCTTCCGTCCTCAGGCTCTGCCTGTGGCTCCCTCAGCCCTCCCTCTCCCCCCTCCCGCTTTTCACAGCTGCTTTGCACAGGGTGTTCCCTTGTTCAGTGCTTGTCCTGCTTCCATTTGTCTGGCTGACTCTCAGGCGGAGGCTGCAGAAGCGCTGCTGGCCGAGGCCCCAGGCACCGTGCCCAGCACCACAGCAGATGCAGACAGGAGTTGTGTGGCGGTTTCTGAAGACAGTCATGTGTGGATCTGTTCAGCCACCAGGTTTGTCCCCGAGGTCGGTGCAGTGGGTGAGAAACGCAGAGCAGAGGGGGGAGGGCGTTGACCACGAAGATTGGCTGACCACTGCGTGGGTTTCCTCAAACACTAACTGCAGAGTTAGCATCAGCAAGCCCACCCCTGGAGACCCTCAGGCATGGCTTCCCCAAGCCTCCAGCACAGGCCGCCTTCTGCCACACCTGCCCTGACAGGGCCCGCCCGCCCCTAACCCAGTTCCCACCCAGGAGGTGGCCCAGAACTTTTGGGCAGAGGTGCTCAGGGGTGGCAATTCCTGGGGGGAGAAGGGACCATGCAGTTTGCAGGGGTACAGCATACAAACTGCTGTGACTCAGCCGGTGTGTTCATCTGAGGTGGCCGGGGCAGGGATGTTGGCAATTATTAAGGCCCCCAGAGCCACCACACAGAGCCTGGGGACAGCGGTTCTTGGTGTTTAGAAGCCAGGTAGTGTCTCCTCAGCCTGCAAGCCCCCCTTCAAGAACCTGGCTTAGGTGTTCCCTTAAGGCATCAGCTTGTGTTGGGGTTTTCCCTGTTTCTGTGCCCTGTTCCGAGGAGATAACACCTCTTTGTGTTACTTTGATTTCCGTGGGGCAGAAATCTTTCTTAAAAGGTAATCACCAATGGCTCAGTTGTCGGAGAGGCAATGTCAGGTTTCCTGAGCTGCCATTGAAGCGAGAGAGGAAAACAGGAGGAGGGCAGGCAGAGCGGGAGCCTGGTCAGCTGGGGAGGGACCTCCGGGGGAGCCTTAGGGCAGGGCGAGGGACAGAGAACCTCCCTGGCATGGCTCTGGGGAATGGCTCCGCTGGGCATGCCTGACCCTGGGCACCTGCTCTGGCCAAAGGTTCCGGGCCCTGAGGTAGCAGCAAGGACACGCAAATGGGAGGCCTGCGTGGAGGACAAGGAGAGAGCAACTGGTGGGCAGAGTGAGAGGCCTTCCTTCCCTTGCTTTCTGGGCTCGAAGAAGCGAGTCTCTGGGACTCTTGAGTGACCTCGGCGAGGGGAAGGCAGCCTCGGTCACCAAGGAGATTACATTCCCTGCCAGCCCGTCAGGAGGGGGCTCTCAGTTGGACTTAAGTGCACCCGATCTAATCTTGTTTCTATTTATTAAAAATAGAACATCTTTTGTCCACCTGGGCCTGGGGAGGACGAGTCCTCCCTCCCGCAGCAGCCAGCACAGAACGCTGTGTCGGCTCTTCGGGGGCGCGTCCCTGAGCAGGTACACGGGCACCCTCCAACCAGCCTCCTCTATGCCCCTCAGGAAGGGGCTGAGGAGACCCCGACCTTGCAGGGCACCTTGATGGACTGCGGCTTCACGGGTCCCCTTTATCAGGTTGTGGTGAATTGTCAGTTCCTGGAACACACAGTCCCACGGAGTCCCCCTCATAGGGGACTTCTCTGAGCAGAGCCACCTGCCTGAAGCTGCTGCACAGCAGCCCCCACCCAGACCCCTTTACTGAAGCTCCCTCTGCGCCACTCCTTTCCCAGAACTTGTCTGTAAAGTCCTTCCTGTGACCGCTCTCCCTGGGAAATAGTGCAGTAGGAAGAGACAGGACTTGGGAGCAGAAGCCTCACGACCCAGCTCTGACCTTACCGCCAGCGCTGGGCAGCCTGCTTCCCTGGTTGTGTCGCGGTGGAAAACGGAAATGATCTCCTTCACAGCAAAGGAAGCACCCAGTAAGTGGCAAAGGGCTCTACTGCCGTAAGGGGGTCCTAAATGCGAGGCACTGACTCTCCCCTTATAGGACCAAACCCGCAGCTCAGAGCACGGGACTGATTTCTGTTCACCCAGACAGCACGTGGGCCGGAGCTTTGCGCACTGAGATCTCTGATTCACCTGAGAACAAACACGGAATCCATCACACAGGAAGGAAGGGTTGCGTGGCCCTTAATTAAATCCCCCTGTTGCACCTCAGTGGCTGCGGCAGTGGGGCTAGGACCTGGCTTTGCCCCTCTCTCTCCAAGCTTTAGCAAGTCCCTTTGCAACGTATAGCAAACAAGGAAACAGCAGATTTGGTTCCAGTCCTGATTCTTTCCTTCCTGGGTATCATTTAACCCTAAGCAAGTTTACCCAACTGTGGGGTAAATACATGGGCAGAATGAGGAACACGAAGAGAGCTTCCAGCGCGAAGCCTTCAGCTTCCCTCTCAGTGCAGAGGGCGGTTAACCCGGTCCTGGCCATTCCCCTGCCCGGTCCTGTCCTGTGTGTGAGCAGAGAGGGTGCAGAGCAGGTGGCTGGTCTCCGCCAGACCCTCAGAGCTTTCAGGACAGGAGCCCTTTGAGGTCTTTACTCCCCTCACCTTGTGGGGCCCGGGGACATAGTGCACATGGAGAAACTAATGAGGCTGGAGGTGCAGGGACCCCAGCTGGCCCCGCTCTGTCCCGGCCCACCCGGAGAGCCCCAGTGAGCTCATGTCTGCAGAAACCTCACTGCTCATAACCGGGACGATGAGATAAAGCTGGCAGCCAGGCACAGGTGAGAGTGATGGGTGCCTCCTTAGGAATGTGCTGCCCAATTAAAACTGCCTCCCAGATGGCTCAGGTGGGTGCTGAGTCTTCTCCCCCGGGCCATGCTGGCCAGCCTGTAGGCTGAGTGTTTCTGCAAGCGTTTATTGAGGACCTACTGTGTGCCAGGTATTGTGCTGGTGCTGAGGAGAAATAAGAGCCACACCAGAGAGTTCAGTCCACCTGTGCTAGACACACTTTTGGAAGCAGATTGTCAGAAGGCCTTGAGGGTTCTGCTTTTCCTCCCCGCAGGCCTCAGCCATTGGCTTCTTTCTCTTCCTTTCAAAGCATCCATAGCCCTCAACCTTCCTCTCACCTACTCTTCCTCTTAACCTGGTGTGGATCAGGCTGCTGTCTCCTCACCTCCCTGCTTCCAGGGCAGCCTAGACAACCTTCCATACTGTCCATCCACAGTACGGACTTTAGGCTTACTGTGCCCTGTCTTCAGCCGGGTTCCAGCAGAGGCCACAGAGTGAGGCGACACCCATGTCACTGAAGGATGGGCTCATTCCCCAGGTTCCCTAGGCGGATTCCCTGTCAGAAGTGAGTCCTCAGACAAGAAGGCTGAACTTGGAAGACAGGCCTCAGACAGACAAGTGGCCTCCCTCTCTCTAAGGGCATTTCCCCAAGGGCTAACCTTTTGAAAGGGTAGGAACCTAAGTGTGCTCTACCTGGCGTGTGGTTAAAGCAGTCAGACTGCTTGTGTTAAACCCAGGCTTTCTCCTTTCCTCTGTGTCTGTATCTTTCAGGATGTCATCGTACTGTGAGAACCAACAAAACCCCTCACAGGATTAAGGGGTGGTTATTTTTCTCACGTAATGAAAAGTCAGAAGATAGGGATCCCGAGTCTCAATGTGGCCCCAAAGGCCATCAGGAACCCAGGCTCCTCCTGCCCAGCCTTTCTCAGCAAGCGCTTCTCGCCTCATGGCCACGAGAAGGCTGCCCCACCTCCAACATCAAGTCCGAATTTCAAACAAGAAGAGGAAGGTCAAAGGACTAGTTGAGTCCCCAATCCTTTGAAGAAGCTTTCCTGGAAGTCCCACACAACCGCTGCTTCCACATTCTTGGCTTGGATTGGCAAGAAAGGCCGGGAAGCATATTTGTAATTGAGTACATTGCTGCACCCAACAAAATCAGATTGGTATAGAGAAGAAACATAAACTGGTATAGTGTTTGCAAGGAGAGAGGCGAAGACCAGATTTCAGGAAGGAGGCGGTGTGGGCAGTAGTGAAAAAGGAGTTGCAATGGCTCCTTGTTGCTTCTGGCAAAGATTTCTTGCTTGGCCAGACTTTAGACAGGCTCCTGAACCTTCTCCTAGGTCCCTCTGTGCACTTATTGTAAAATTCAGTTCCAGCGAGAACTCTCAACCCTCCATAGCTGATCACCGTCAAGCCTGATTGGCTCCCTCAGCCTCCACCAGGTGATGTCTGGTCACCCTGCCTGTCTTCAGCGAGAATTCTATTAGGTTGCTTCAGCCAGAATGTTGCTTCTCCATACTCTAAGGTTCCCTCGTAGTAATTTCCCCTCCTCTGCCCCTCACCCTGCTCCTGGCTATAAATCCCTGCTTGCCCCTGTAGAATTCAGAGTTGAGCCCATTCTTTCTCACAGCAAGACCCTACTGCAGCAGCCCCTACACCTGTTGCCATGATCCTTTTTTTTTTATTTTATTTTATTGCTTAAAGTATTACAAAGAATGTTAAATAAGTCTCCATTTTTTTCCCTTGACCTTCCCCCTTTCTCCCCTATCCCCCAGTGTCTTGTGTCCATTGATTATGCTTATATTGCCACGATCCTCTTGAATAGTCTGCCTTACTGTCTTCAACTGCCATGCAATATGTTTTCCTTCAGCACTTCTTATTCTAAAGGCTCAGGGAGGTGACGGTGACCAGCCGTTGGGCAGTTGGCTAGACAGTGGCCTCCACCTTCCCACAGGAGAATGAGGAAGGGAGATGGAGGTGGCAGAGAACTCGGAAGTGTCCAGCCCACTCTCCATTGCCAAGCAGACCCCGCATTCACTCCGTTGAGAATCTCTCCTCTCCCCAAGCATCATCTTTAGTAACTTCAGCTGCTTAATGTCTGCCCTCACTTCATTCTGCTTGCAGGCTAAGCTCAACCTGGCAATACCTACAGAGAAACCCACCTTTTAAAGTGTTCCCTAGGCTGGCCAGGGTCTCTAGTGGTCGGGTTGGCGCGGCTCAGTGGTTGAGCCAGGACCCATGAACCAGAAGGTTCATGGTTCCATTCCCAGTCAGGGCACATGCTAGGGTTTTGGGCTCGATCTCCAATGGGGGGGTGTGCAGGAGACCGCCAATCAATGATTCCATCTCATCACTGATGTTTATATATCTCTCTCCCTCTCCCTTCCTCTATGAAATCAATTAAAATGTATTTTTTTTTTCAAGTGTTCTCTAACCCCTATGTGCGTGACTTTTTTTGCTTGTGGACGGCTGGGGGAGAGGAGGGAAGGGAAGGGCAGTTTTCGTGTTTTCTGCATCTTTGTACCTTCAGCATCTTACACGGCCTCTGTGTTAAAAAAAAAAAAAAAAAAGTTGAGAACGGCTTTGGCTGCCGGAGCCTCTGTATTCCTCCCGGGCGGGCGGAGAGAGGTTCTGCTCCGGAAACGTGGCTGGAGCCTTTCCCAACATTTCTGGGCCACAGCGGAGCATCGCGCTCTCTCTGCGCGGTTACCTCCCCCAGGCCGCTTGGGGCGCTGCTCTCCCCGCACTACTGCCGGGCGGCGAAGAGCGCACGCGCGCGCGCGCAAATCGCGTCCCCTGCGCACGCGCGCGCGCAAGCCGCGTCCCCGGCGCGCTCCCCATTCGGCGCACGCGCACCGAGTGCGGCTGCTCAGAGGACCCGAGAGGCAGGTTACCTCGCGGAGGCGGCAGGGGGCGGGGCGGGGTGCGCCCAGGAAGGAGCTGCTGGGAGTTCGCGCCGGGCAGGTGCAGGACAGCGGCCTGCGCTGCTGCTGGGCGGGGCGGGTGGTCTCGGAGCGTCGCTTTCTGCCTGGGGGCGCGACCTGAGCCGGCCTCCTGAGCTGACCGGCAAGTGGGAGGATCTCTAAGGCTGGCCATTAATTTGGCGTCCGTGGTTTGTTGAGGAAGGTTTCCTTGAGGGGGGCACAGAGCTTGCAGCTGTAGACGGAGAAGGGGCAGAGCTGGACCAGGTGGGAGCTGCGGTGCTCCGAGTCCGGGGACGGTGAGGAGCTGGGCAGGTTGGCGGAGGCGGCCCCGTCCCTCCAGCTGCGCGTAGGGTCGGAGGGGGATGGGGAGCGCGGCTACAAAACGAAGGCGCAGGAGAAGTTGTGCAGATGTTTGGGGTCACACTCAGAACAGCAGAGTGGTCACTGTCGTGCTTTCCCTTTTCTCAGCTCCTCCTCTCCTTGTGCAGGGTGGCCATTAACATGCACCAGCTGGCCTCTTCGCCCCCTAGGACATGATACAGGCGGCACGTCCTGGCCATGGGGTCTCAGCATTCCGCCTCTGCTCGCCCTCCTTCCCACAAGCGAAAGAAAGATGACAGGGAGGATGGGCTGGACGAACGGGAGCAGGAAGAAGCCATTGCCCAGTTCCCCTACGTGGAGTTCACGGGGCGGGACAGCATCACCTGCCTCACGTGCCAAGGGACAGGCTACATTCCAACAGGTGAGCTCCTCTGAGAATCCCCAGGTGCCCACGGGGCTTCTGCTCCCGACAGCTTTGACTCTGGGCAGGAATGTCACCGCATAGATGGTGCCCTGAACAGGAGCCAGCTCGGCTGACCCGAACACATGTGGGCAGGTTCCACAGCTTCTGCTGGTTTCCTTATATTTGAAAGCCTTGCTTTTCTTCACTGCCACTCTTTTGTGCTTTGTTTCCTTGGTTTTGTTAAAGAGCAAAAATTCAGTCGAGTAAATTTGAAGATCTAATTGGCTTTAGTGAGTGGTTCATAAATCGAGCGGCAACCCAAGCCTAGAGGAGCCCCAAGGAGCTGTACAGTGTGGGTGCCTTTATAGGCAGAAACTGGCGGGCCATGAAAGTTGTTAGCAGAAGAACAGAAAGGATTGTTTCCGGCAAAGGGGATGGCTCGTGGGGGTGGGGAGAGGATGAAGAGGGTCCACGTGACCAGAAAATTCCAGACCGACTGATGAGGATTACGCTCCTGGGGAAGTCTGAAGCTGTAATGAGGTCGAGCATTCAGTCTGGCTTCACTGTCATGGGTTTCAGCACAAGTGACTCCACTTCGGGCTTGTGGTTGTCTCTTGAACGGTTTGCTGTGCATTGTGGGATTTGTTGACAGGCACGTTTCTTTATTGTTGTCACTTGTAAGACTTGGAACAGCTATGCGCGGTGGAAGCTGCTTTCCAAGGGAGCAGATGGTGAATCGTTAACAACCTAAGATCTGAAAAAAATATGTATATTGAAGTGGGGAGAGAAAAACAAATGCTCAGGAGTAGAGCCTGGATTAGGTGCAGAGTCATATATCACAAAGCTGGTTCTCAGGAAGTCATAGCGCTTTAGATCATCACAAAGGTTAGAGCTGTAAGAACCATCTACTCCAAAGCTTTCATGTTAGAGGTGAGGAGACAGTGGCCTGAAGGGGTAATGCCTTCCCCAGGGCCATGCAGGAAAGCCAGAATAAGATCATAGATTTCTCAACTTCTGCGTCACTGCCCTGGCAACACTGATACATGTTTTGTGATTTGTGGCACTCTCTATAAAGTTATTTGTTTATTTATTAGACCCAAAATGCGAATCTATGTCTAATTCCAAACAAGTATACATTGTGGCAGGCTGATGTGCGATGTGAAGGAAAGTACTGCTAACACCTGAGATTTATTTTGGCAAAATAATTGTTTGGTTCTTTTATAGAGCAAGTAAATGAGTTGGTGGCTTTGATCCCACACAGTGATCAGAGACTCCGCCCTCAGAGAACGTGAGTTACCTGCCTCTCTCCTGTTAATACCAAATTCTATCCCTGGCCCCTTTTTATACATATAAATGCCAGTTAACTTTTTGAAAACTATTATCTGTTCTTGTCAATTCCTCCATTTCCTTTAATATTATTTGCTCAAGAAAGATATCTCTTCCCTCATCACCATCTGGGGGAGAAAACTTGAAGCTAGAAACATTCTCAGGGTCAAGGGAAGGAGCTGAATGGGAAGGAATTGGAGCATGGGTGTCCTGAGAATTGAAAAAATGTTTCTGTCTACCCAGCTCCTCTCTTCAGCTTCCCTTCCCAGATTGCAAACAGCAAAGGCTTCTGCCTCTGCAACTCATTCTTGCCTGGTTTGTGGTTCCCAGCCCTTTGTCCCTTTCCTGTCCCTGCCCCCATCAGTCCTGGCTGTGCATTTATTCTTAACCGAATGGACCTTGATACCTGACTACCCACGTGGGTCATGTGCTGTGTCATTTGCAGCAAACAGTATGTCCTGCTGTCTGTCCTGCTCTGTCTCCTGGCATTTGGTTTGGTGGCTTTCTTCCTCTTTCCACATTCAGTCCTTGTGGATGACAACGGCATCAGAATGATGAATGTCACATTTAATAAGCAGGACTCCCTTGTAATTCTCGCCATCAAGGTAAGACTTAGGGCCTCCCTTCCTGGGTTGTGTTCCTGCATGTCAGACCCAGGACACTTACACTTCTTTCCTTCCTTGCCCTGATGCAGGCCACCCTGAAAATCAAGAACTCCAACTTCTACTCTGTGGCAGTGACCAGTCTGTCCAGCCAAGTTCAGTACATGAACACAGTAGTTGGGTCATATATGACAACTAACGTCTCTCTCATTCCGCCTCGGAGTGAGCAACTGGTATGCTGATTTTTTTAGGATCCTCGCCCCATAGGCCTGAGAGAAGAGTGGGGGCTGTGAGAATGCCATAGTCTCTCTACTTTCTTTTTCCTCTCATTTCCACTTGTAAGAACTAGTTGATGAGAAAGACCTGGCGAGCTCTGTAATTATGAAAAATTAGAAGGGCGGGGGGCAGGGAATCAGCTAGCATTTAAATATTAGAGGAACAAAAGAATATGTAAAAGAAAACAATTGGGTACAAAATCAAGATGAGGCAAAATGACAGTCTGAGGTCCACCGGCCTCTCCGAAGGGAAGAGGTGGAAAGAATTTGTTAGGGGCTCATTGTCTGTGTGAGGACCAGTCTCAAGGAAACGTGTGTGTGAGATGGAAAGATGGTCCCCGCTCTTGAGATGCTAATGACAGTATTGTTCCGTGTCAGTCCTGGTTGGCCACAGACCGACTCTGGTGTTTTCTTTTCAGGTGGACTTTATGGTGCAGGCGGAGATGGGAGGACCATATTCCTATGTGTAGTAAGGACGCTGTTCTCTCTCTGTGTTCTCCACTGGATGAAAGGGATGCAGAGTTGTGCTCAATTGATTGATTGGAGCTGGTCCTGCCTTAAGTCCCAGCTTTGGCCTATAGGCTCCCTAACTTTGGCTGTCTTGAGATATATTTGGAGAATGTGTTTTTAGCTTTGTGGCAAGTGCTAGAATATCTAAAAGAGATCATTAAGCCACTAGAGACGCTTCCAAGCTCCAGCATTTATATGATGGGTTTGAAAAAACAGAGTATCTTGGTGTGGGAGGGTGCAAGGCCACTAGGGATTGGGAACCAGTCCGCCGTGGCAGTGCCGAGGTCAGGAAAGCCAGTGTGGGGAGGGGAGGCACCCAGACAGGGCTGACTGCCCCTCTGTTTGACAGTGTAACTCCATACTCGTTTGCCGTTTCTCATTTTTTTGTTTTTAACTAAACTGTTTCTGTATTTGCTGTTTGTTAGCTTCTTCTGCACATTACACGATATCCAGGTGCACAACATAGTGATCTTCATGAGGTACGTTGCTCTCCTTCCTGTTCCACGGCCTCTGTTTTTGAGTCTGGTCCATGAGGCTGTGTGAGCTCACCACCTCCATGCAGGAGAGCCTGTGTGACCCTCAAGGCACCCAGCCTGAGAGGGGACGCCTATGCCTTCAGGCACAGATACAGTAAAGTTTTGGTGTCCTCTGGATGCCGTGTCCAAACCCCTTCACAAATTCCCAGACTCACGGTGAACAATCCTATCTAATAAAAGAGCAATATGCAAATTAGGCATCACTCCATCACAAAGATGGCTTCCCCCAAGGCCACAAGATGGTGGCGCCCAGCCCGGCTCAGCCCTGCCACTGAAGTGGTCAGGCCTGTTAGCCAGGCAGGGGCCCCAAGGTGTGGAACAGGCGATCAGAGGGGGGTGGGGGTCCCCTGCCCAGGCCAGAGGCCTCAGACATGGGCAAGGGTGGAGCTGGTGATCAGAGGGGTATGAGGGTGCCCTACCCAGGCATAAGCCTGGACAGGGGCAAGGCCAGAGATTGCAGGGGCCTGGGCTTCACAGAGCCAGCGATCAGAGGGGCAGGGGTGGAGCCTGCGATCACAGGGGTCTGGGCACCAGTGGAGCCGGAAAAGCAGGGGTCTTGGGGTCCCCTGCCCAGGCTGCAGCCTTGACCAGAGGCTGCCAGTGGGGCAAGGGCAGAGCCGGCGATGGCAGGGGGCAGGATCAGAGCTGGTGATCTCAGGGGCCTGGGCTCTGTGAAGCTGGTAATCAGAGGGGCTTGGCAGTCTTCTGCCCAGGCCTGCAGCCTCAGGCATAGTCTGCAGGCCTGGGCAGGGGCAAAGCCAGTGATACAAGGGTCTAGGGTTCCCCTGCCCAGGCCTGCATCCTTAGCCAGAGGTTACAGGCAGGGGTGGAGCTGGTGATCAGAGTGAACTACAGAGGAAACACCTTTTCTTACCGCTCATTGGCTAAGCTCCCTGTAAGCCACTGGTAATATTCTTAATAACTTGGGTAATAAGAATCCAAAAAGGTGATCTAGGGTTTTTCCACCACACTCCTGGAGGAAAAAAAATGAAGGTCCACTGCTGGAGGGCTAAGAAATGTCATATCCTGCCCTAGCCAGTTTGGCTCAGTGCATACTGCCTCAGCCTGCTGACTGCAGGGTCTGGGTTCAATTCTGACCAAGGGCATGTACCTAGGTTGCAGGCTCCTCCCTGGCCAGGACCCAGATCAGGGCTCATGCAGGAGGCAACCAATCAAAGTGTCCCTCTCACTTTGATGTTTCTCTCTGTTTTTCCCTTCTCTTCCACATTCTCTAAAAATCAATGGAAACATATCCTGAGGTGAGGATTAACAAAAAAGAAAGAAAGAAATGTCATATCCTATGAAAGACACATCTTGAAAATGCCTAAAGAAAGTTGTAATTTTTTCATGGTGAAGGGACTGGAGTCCATGTTGATGAAAACACATTGGTGGCTGTGGTGACTGGCAGTGGCTGCAGCAGCAGGGTGATGGGGCTGATGGCTTCCCCTGATTAGCCTGGTGGCTTAGGCCTGCTCCCCGAGGGGAGCAGGGAGTGGGCCTAAGCCATCAGTAGAACACCCCCTGAGGGGCAGGCTGGAGTGAGCAGTTGATTGATTGGAGCTGGTCCTGCCTTAAGTCCCAGCCTTTGGCCTATAGGCTCCCTCCAGTGCACGGATTTCGTGCCCCGGGCCCCTACTTAGATGTATAATGTTTTTCTGTGAAACAAGGTCTAGTTCTGTGATCCCTTTAGAATCCTGACAAGACTAGTAAAGAACAGAAAGCTTCCTTCAGGTATAAGTACTGAGCATTTGGCCAGACTGTCTCTCTAGTCACACAAATTACCTACCACATATCATGGACCTTAAGGGTCACTCCTAGAACCATGACAAGGGTCTGCTGCAGACATTTGAAATAGGAGAGTGTAGAGCAGGGTTAGGGAACCTTTTTCTGCCAAGGGCTATTTGGATACAGGCAGTCCTCAGGTTATGTCAGACTCAATCTCCCATTTATTTATATTTTTTAAAAAAAGTTCTGTCATTTCGACATATGTACATATGTGCTTTATGTTTTTTATTATTTACTGTATTTACCACAAGGTCAGGAATTATCTTTCTTTTAAATTTTTTTACTGTTTCACTTCATTACTGCTGTGTATGTGCTCCATGTGAGTGACATAGGTGCTTATGTAGGTGGGTTCCGACTTAGGGTGAAAATCACTTTTCGTGGTTGCCGTAGACCCAAGGACCTACTGTATTTATAACATCATTCTTGGGCCATACAAAATTATCAACTTAAAAATCAACTGCTATATTTGGTCAAACATTTAATTAACTCACCCTAATGCCTTGGTAGGGCCAGACCAAAGGATTTTGCGAGTCAGAGGGCTGGGCGTTTCCACCCCCGGTGGAGAGTGAAGTTTCCCAGCCTCGCACTACTGACATTTTGGCTGAGACAGTTATTTGTTGTAGGTGCTTTCCTGTGCATAGTAGGGTATCTATAATGGCATCCCTGGCCTCTGCCCACCAGATGCCAGTAACACCACCTCTTCCCCCCCTCTGTTGTAACAACCCAGAATGTCTGCAGACATTGCCGGAAGTCTGTGTGGGGTAAAATCTTCCCCAGTTGAGAAATACTTATTTAGAAGGTCACAGCATCTCTGTGGATGTAGAAAGACTCTCTGGGTTTTTGGTTGCATAACCGTGAAAATATGTGTATGGGACCCATGGGTACTGTTGCCTGAGTTTGCAAAAAAATCATTTGGGCAATTTTTCTTATTTGATCTCAAAAGCAGACTTAATTTTAATTCTCCTTGGTTTCTTTTTCCTAGAACTTCAGTGAAGATTTCGTACATTGGCCACATGACGCAGAGCTCCTTGGAGACACATCACTATGTGGATTGTGGAACAGACTTCTCAGCTGTTTAGAAACTGCTTTTGGTTCTCCCACAGCAGCTCCTGTCAGAAAGACACCCCATCTGTCTCTAGGGCCTGCGTTCCGTACCTACCCAGGTGGTAGAAGTAGAGGAGAAACTGGCTGTCTTAATCCCCAGCAAACACCCACCTGCAGCTTGGGAGGAAACCTTGCCTCTGTGGCACCATTTCCGTTTCTCTGAACCAGCGAATCACTGTGCAGTACCTACTCTATGCCCAGCAAATAGTAGGCGCTTGAGGTTTGAAGAATTTCATTCAGATCTTGCCAGCTGTGCTTGGAGATTATAAGTTGAAAGCATACCAGGATACTAGGTGATAAAACCAGAGAGGGATGGGAAGTAGGACTATTAGTGCAGCTGCACAGCTGTCATCAGGACCTCATCGCACCGAAGAGGCAGCAGGGAGGGAACGTGTGAATACATAAAAGAAAGGGCAGACCATTCAATATGTGATTATTTTATCTGCTCCTAAATGCCTAGGAACTTAAAAAGGAAAACTTTTTTTCTTGTAGAAATTTATAATTGTTTTTACTAAGAGTCTATGTGGGGCTTGATTAACCCTGCATCCATTGGCTGGAACATGGATTGGGGGTTTGGTAGGAAAATAAATCCTGCTTTTGATTCATCTGTGTCTTCTCTTGCCTGGATGTCTTAGACACCTGCTAAGTAGGTCAGGTCAGCACAGGATGGGAAGGGAAGAGAAGAACCCCTCAGTATGCCATCCTGGAGGCTCTTACCACAGAGAACAGCCTCACTTGTCCCAGTCTGTGGTGGTGGGGATGCCCTATTGCTCTTCTGAAACAGAGCACTTAATGCCCCCTGGAGGTTGGAAGAGGTAGGGCAGAGATGCCTGAGGAATGAAACTGATTCTTGGGGTGAAATAACTATACCCCCACCCCCACCTCAGCCCACTGGCTGTCATTCTGATGGAAAGGGCCTGGTTTGAGTTTGAAAGTTTCTTGAATTGGCTCTAAGCTACAACCGCCAAAGTGGGCTCCAGCCCCACAGTGGCTCGAGTAGCCAGTTTCAGACGTGAGCTGAGGTGGCCTCGGGAAGCCCTGACAGCATCAGGTGGTGGGAGGGGTCAGTGTTAGTCCTCGTTCCCATCGCTTCATCTTCAATATGTGCTCATTGATTTTGACACTGAATCTTTTTTTTATTTTTTATTTTAAATATATTTTATTGATTTTTTACAGAGAGGAAGGGGGAGAGAGAGAGAGAGAGAGCTAGAAACATTGATCAGCTGCCTCCTGCATACCCCCTACTGGGGATGTGCCCACAACAAAGGTACATGCCCTTGACCAGAATCGAACCTGGGACCCTTCAGTCCGCAGACCGATGCTCTATCCACTGAGCCAAACAGGTCAGGGCTGAATCTTAATTTTTTTTCTTTCGTTAATCCTCACCTGAGGATATTTTTACATTGATTTTTAGAGATAGTGGAACGAAGAGGAAGAGACAGAAAAATATCTATCTCACATAAATTGGTTGCCTCCCGCACATGTCCTGACTGGGGCCAGGGATCCAGCCTGCAACCGAGATATCTGCCCTTGGCTGGAATTGAACCCAGGACCCTTCAGTCCTTGGGGACTACATTCTATCCACTGAACCAAACCGGCTAGGGCAACACTGAATCTTGTTTTAACTAAGGTTAAATTTTGTGACTGCTTTACTGACATTGATTATGATTGAGTAACCACACGCTGAGAGCTGAAAGCTGAGTTTCAGTGTTACGCTGGGTCCTTTAATTGTCTGTATGAACACAGTAGTGAGGACTGTTCTGTATATTGATGATGGGACAGGACTTGCACGGAAGCAAATGTACGCTGTTTCTGAGAACGTTGCCCTAAACGCATGACGATGCTCACCTTGCAGCATTTCCTCTTTAGTTTCCCCAGTTTCCAAATAGCCTCTAGCATAGGTTTTAATGTAATTTTGGAAAATCTACTCATATTGGTACTTAAGTTTCAGTGACTTTTGTGACTGTGCTTCCATAGCATTTCTTGCTTCTCAGTGTTACCTTTGCATCCAGCTGTGATATTCAAATGAAAGCACTTAATTGTTTTAAACAGAGCAGTAGGTCTGACCTCATATTGCTATGAAATCTCATACCTGTTTATATACTTAGCCCCCAAGCTGCACTGTGGGATCCTCTGCATAGTTGTACCAGGCTATCCGTCAGTTCTTGAACAAACACGTACAGTTTGCTCTCAGCAACACCAAAATAGAAAGGGGAAGTGGCTGGCTCAGCTGTCATTCCCATCTTCGTATTTGGAAGGAATGTGCTTCTTGAAAACGAGACTTGCTCAGAGATCTCTTTTTCTCTGTAGCTTCCGGCTTGGTCTCTACTGTGGCCCCTTTTTTGCTCTCAAGCCACTTACGCTGTGTCACCTGGCTGAACTCTCCATTTGTTCATTTACTCATTCAGAAAGGTATTTATTGAGCACCTGCTGTAAGCTAAGGGTTACATTTCCTGATGTGTTTTGTCCAGAGTCATAGCTAGAAGTTTACAACATCATCACAAGGCTTTTGTTTTAGATTTTTTTATTAAACATTTTTAATGTTGACATAATTGAAGGTGTCCCCCTTTTCCCACCCTTTGCTCACCTTCATTCACCCCTACTTCCTCCTCCCTTGGCCTTCACCAAACTATTCTCTGTGTCCAAAAATATTGAACGCTTCACGAATTTGCATGTCATTCTTGTGCAGGGGCCATGCAAATCTTTATCCTTCCAATTTTTTAGTATATGTGCTGAGAAAGCAAGCACCATCACAAGCCTTTTATTATTTTATTATTTTTTTTAATATATATTTTATTGAATTTTTACAGAGAGGAAGGAGGCTAGAGTTAGAAACATCGATGAGAGAGAAACAGCAATCAGCCGCCTCCTGCACACCCCCCACTGGGGATTTGCCCACAACCAAGGTCACATGCCCTTGGCCGGAATCGAACCTGGGACCCTTCAGTCCGCAGGCCAACCCTCTATCCACTGAGCCAAACCGGTCAGCGCATCACAAGCCTTTTATACTCACCAGGCCCCATCTCTTCCTTAACTCTAGTTACCCCAAAGTAGGATCCCCTCAATCTCCGGTCAACTGTCTAGGAATTCTAAACTCAAGTATGAAACATTACTGAAAGAATCAACCTATTTGTACTAGTAAATGCTCTCCATGAATCCTAGGGGTTCCCAAATATTTTCTCTGCTCAAAATAGTCCTTATTCTCTGTCTTTATAACTAAGATTCTTCAGTAAGATTCTTGAGAGCACTCTTTTAAGATTCTGTGTTCCTTCACTTGTTTAGAAGGGGAACAATTTCAGAAGTTGTTCTGTAATTTACCCTGGATCTAGGGAACTTGAGGAAATCTTGGCTGGAGCCGACTCCTGACTCCCAGTTAAAAGCCTTCAGAAACTTGGGTAGAGCTGAGGAAGCTCAAGAGAGGAAACACAACCTGACTGAGGCCTCACTTTAGTAAGCCGTTTCTGTCTGCTCAAGCCTGCTGGGGGTCAGGATTTTTCTATGAGAGGTTATTCTAACTGGAGAGACCTTCTGCCTTTCCTGGGGCGTTAGAGATCACAGGAATTAGTATGAACCTGGTTACTCTCACCCCCTCTGGGCCAGCTTGGGACAAGGAAACAGCAGTAAGTAGCACATCCACGGCCAGCCAGGATGGTGCATTTCAATTCGACTACACACAGGCAAGGTTCTCTGTTCCTATGCTTCTCTTCCCTTAAGCTCTACCTCAGGTTCACTCCCCGATTACTATGCAATAGTTACTACAATTCCTAGGTTTAACCAGGTACCTAGGAAGTGTGTGGGCTGTGAGGGATCACCTTTATATCCTGGTACAAATGGGACTTCACTTACTAAGGTCTGAGCTGCTTTAGTAAGAATACGTAACTCTGCCCTGGCCGGTGTGACTCAGTTGATCGGGCATTGCCCATGCACCAAAAGGTTGCCTGCTCCATTCCCTGTCAGGGCACATGCCCAGGGTGCAGGCTTGATCTCCTGTAGGGGGAGTGCAGGAGGCAGCCAATTGATGTTCGGCTCTCAATTCGATGTTTCTCTCCCTCTAAAAATCAATAAACTATTATTTTTTTTAAAAAGGAGTAAGTAGCTCTGATGCCACTGTGGGAAGCAAAGTGAGGTAGGAAGCAGCATGGGCTCTTGGAGCGTGGTTAACAGGTTCAAACCAACACAACTCTTCATTTCCACCTGTTGTCTAAGGAAATATTTTAATAAGCATCTGTATACCTCACTGCTCTCCCCTTGGCTCTCATGAGCTCTCTTGATAGATGGAAGGGTTGTTTATTCTAAATTATGAACTAGCCCTCTCTAGTGAAGAAGGTGTCAGCTTCCTCATTTTTACCACATACACAAGTCATTGGAAAGCAAGGGACACCCGATGGTAAGGAGAGAAGGTAAGAGAAGCTGTCTGTTCATAAGCCCGATGTTGAGAGGAAGCCCGATGTTGAGAGGAAGCCCGATGTTGAGAGGTAAGATTCTTGAGAGCACTCTTTTAAGATTCTTTAAACGTAGGTCCAGGAAGTATAAAATAGGGGGACAGAGGTACAGGGGCAGGAAAGAGGAATAGGGGTGGGTTAGTGTTCAACACTCCTACCTCTCCTTGATCTAAAAGTCTGAAGAGAAAGACATAAGTAAGTAGGTCACCAAGATTGCTTGATTGTGTGTACTTAGCATGGTCCCCCAAAGTTTCCCTCCCCTCTCCTCCCCCACCCTCCACACCTCCTCATCCTTAGGAGCACCTTCGACCTCGCCCGCCCAGCAAGATGTAGCTCACACATTGTCCCATCCTCTGAGCTTGGAGCATATCACTTCTCTTGCACTAGATCTACCCGGAGTCCTGTGCCATGTTTCCTGTCATCCCTCCCTTGTCCTTCCCTTCCCAAATCTTGATCTTTAGCCCCATTTCACCCCTGGGTTCCACCTAGTGCCAAGGTTTACAAAAAGAGGCAAGGCTGTGCTCATGTGAGGTCACGAAACCAGGCAGTGTGGCCTCCGTGGCCTCCTTTTGGTTGAAAAGTCAACAAAAGAAAGCCTTCGGATGGCCAACCGGTCACGCCTACAGAACAAAGACTAATGGGAAATGAAGAACAAAGCTCGAGTCCATACATACTTTCCAATAATTTTTTTTGTTTTTAATATCAATTGATGTTTTAAAAAATACAGAGGTGTTTGACACAGAATAGCACCATCGTGTAGGACACACAGTTCCTGTGCCCGGCACCTGAAGTGGGTCTTCTTGCCTGGGCTGGGGGGCAGTCACTCAGGGGGCGTTTGACTCTCACCAGTTAGTTTCCTGCCTCTGCTTTGACCCAAAGGTCTTACAGGAAGACAATAAATAAATAGAGCACCGAGATTTTATTTTGCAGTCTGCCCAGTTCAGGTCTCTTAGAAAGAGAGGGGAGAAAATCCAAACTGTGAAAGGGTGGGATGAATGGACATCAGGTCAGGTCGGCCATTCAGTGCAGAGTCCTAGAGTGACTGGGGTTGGAAAGTACTTGGGTCCTTTGGGTTTGCAATGGATTGTGTTGTTTCTGGGTTCGGGTTTTTACAAGAAGCAGACAGGCCCTATGTCCACACCAAATTCCTGCTCGGGCCCTCCTATGTCCATCGGTGCAATGTCAATGATGGGGAGGCGCGAGGTCTTCTGTGACCGGTACTCGATCATGGTCTTGCCCCACTTACCGGTGTGTTTCTGGAGAAGAAAGAGAGGAGACACTATGCAGTGATACCTTGAAATCCAATGCCAGTGCCCAGGACCCCAAAACTGAGCATCACAGAACACAAAGTGAAAAACATACTTGGTGTTCCTTACACCTCTTCTTGGCTGGCCAGAACCCTCTCCACCTCTACTCCTGTCCTTCCCAGCAGGGCCTCCCTTCTCCTCCTTCCCACTCCCCACAGTGAGCTCCCCGCCTGTGACCCCCTTGTCATCCCATCTCATAGCCCATAAACATTACAAGAATCCTCCTTCAAGAGTCTTTGGACACACTGGGTAAGGTCTTATTTCCCCTGAGCCAAGGAGAACAGCATACACCTCTCCCTCACCTGTCACTCTGCACATCTTTTCTACATGACCCCTTACACACACCTCTGATGAGTCCATCACTTTAGGACCACAACACCTGCCGGGGGCCAACCCTCCGCCCGCTCAGCCTGAGCCCTGGGCCCCCGGCAGGTCACATTTCTGGCAGCCCCAGCAGCCGACTCACCGTGCAGCCATCCTTTAGCACCGTATACGTGAACCTGCTATTGCCCTCAGCCCGGATCTCCACATCGTTGGAACCCTGGATGAGCAGGGCCTTCTTGAGGTTGCCAGCTGCTTCGTCCAGGTAGGCGATGCTGTTCTTGCAGTGGTAAGTGATGTTCTGGGAGCCTTCGGTGGACAGCAGGCGCAGGAAGGTCATCTGGACGTTGGCAGTGTTGGGAGCCAGGTTGTCATCCCCGTAGCTGAACTGTTAGGGCAGAGAACAGTGGTGTGAGGCCTGGGAGTGACCTTCAGTGGGACCAGGCGCTCCAGGGCCCGGGATCAGAGGAGCTGAAGGGTTGGGGGAGCAGGCCAAGGGAGGATAGTTTTGCTTCCAGGGTGTAGAGCAAGCCTCCAAGACCTCTTCCTCCACCTCTCCACCTCTAAGTGGGAGAAAGTACTATTCCTCCTCTTTTCTTCCTCGCAGGCCCTGAAGAAAACTGGTGAGAATGTGCGAAGGTGCCAAAAACTTCCAGGGAGAGAGAAGAGCTCTCTGACCAAGAGCAACCAGACACTCACGTGGAAGCCACCGTTGATGGTTTCTCCAAACCAGATATGTTTCTTGTCTTTGCTCTTGCTGCTCCACCAGTTCTTCTTGGGAACGTTCGCTGGGTTGGGGTAGACGCAGGTCTCGCCAGTTTCCATGTTGCAGAAAACCTTCATGGCGTCCAAGGTGCAGCCCTGGTTGGGATCAATCCAGTAGTCTCCTGCAGGGGGAGGAGGTGACAGCCCTTCAGGGCTCAGACAGGCACAGACACACCCTCCCAAGAGGTTCAAAGATAGAAGGTACACCGGGGGGAGAGGAGCAAGCAGGGTGTGAAGGCCACACGTGGCCCAAGGCAGAGGGGACAGAGGGATCAAGGGAAGGGGGCTGAGTGGGAAAGTCAGTGCCAAATGGGGCCATGAGCAGCAGGGCAGGTGCAGTGTCTGCCTGGAGGATGGAACTCTGCCATGCAGCCATGGCAGCACAGGAGCCAGGGCTTCGGTCTCTCTGCTGTGAAATGGGAAAGCAACTGCCTACCAGAAACTTCCAGGCCCAGCTCTGCCCTGCACTGAGAGATGCCTGGCTCTGAAGGGGCCAAGCCCAATGGCTGCCCTCCTCCCTGGGGCAAGGGCCTGCCCTCAGGCTCACCGCTCTTCCATTCTGGGTGGCAGAGCTTCAAGTCCCGGCAGGTGCGAGCGGGGTTCTTGCGGGAGCCCTCGGGGCTGCGGATGCTCTCGATCTGGTTGTTGAGGGACTTGAGCGTGGCATCCACCTCCACGTCATGCTGCCTCAGGTTGCCAGCTGCCTGATCGGCCCGCATGTACTGCATGGGGTCGGGGCCTTTCTCTCTCCCGCCTAAGCCAGCAAAGGCTGACATGTCAATGCCAGGGCCGGGGGGACCTGGAGGCCCAGGGGGTCCAGGATTTCCAGGAGGACCCTGCATCAGAAAATTGAGATATCAGCCTGGAATTGCAAGGAGGTGCCCTTCCTGTGTCCATCCAACCTGCCAAAAGGCACTAGAGTGTTTTCTTCTCTGTTCCATGGGTGGGGGAGGGTGCAACAGGCCAGGACCAGGGAAACTATAGCACCTTCCCTATTTCCCTATGCCCCCTCTTCTGTTTCCCAACACCAATCGTGGGAACCTCCAGGAGAGCCCAGGATGAAGGGTGCCATCACCGTTAGCTGCTGCCCCCAAAAGCTCAAGCCTCTGGGATGCTGGGGACACCCCAGGCAGCAGGGAAGGAGTCAGGGCACTTACAGCGGGGCCTGTCTCGCCAGAACGTCCACGGGGACCAGGAGGTCCAATGGGGCCCGGGATTCCATTAGAGCCATCTTTGCCAGAGGGACCGACGGGGCCAGGAGGACCCTGCAGGCCAGGGAGAGGGGCAGGGAGAGAACAGTCATCAGCAAACGGAAGGTCTGGAGTAGTGGGGGCTGGTTACATGGCCATCCTGAGCACTAGCCCCTCTGTCCCAATCTCCGCGTTTCTCAGTCATAGGCCCCAAACCGGTCTCCCGCTCCCCTGCCTTCCTAAGCTTCTTTGTAATTCCTGTTCCTGGGAGCTCCTTGCATGTTCATCCCACTTGTGATCTCAGGTGCCCTCCTGGCCACAGTCACACTGAGCCAGTCCTCCCTCCGCTGCAGGGTGAGCTCTGAGCACAAGGCTTCCCCAGAAGCAGCCACACTTCCCTCCCAATTGGACGCTTGGCCAGCACCCTGGCCCCACGCTGAGGAAGAGTTCGCTCCATCCCACTTACTCTAGGGCCCGAAGGACCAGCAGGACCAGAAGCACCTTGGTCTCCAGAAGGACCCTGCAGAAGGAAGAGGCAAAGGTCAGAGGTCAGCACAGACACGGCCCCGTCTTCCAGGATGGGGGGCCGTGAATACATATATCATGGAGTTGGAGGAACAGATATGTGCCCTACCCTGTTCCCATCCCACTTGCTTCTCCCTCCAACCCTGACAAGTCCTGGAGATTTCTTAGGCTGATACCATGTCCTAGCAGCAAGGGAAACTCAGGTGGGCTCTGAGCAGTGGGAGGCCTTGGGGAGCCAAGCTCAGGCAGCAATACTCACAGGAGGGCCGGGAAGACCCTGCAGACCAGTGAAGCCACGGTGTCCCTTCAGTCCCCTCTCGCCAGCCTCTCCAGTCTCTCCTTTGTCACCTCGGGGGCCTTGAGGGCCCTGGGAATAAGACAGACACGGGTTGGGTCAGGTCCGGCTGCCCTCACCTGAACCATGAGTCCAGGATCACAGGGCACCCACGCCCCCCCTCCCGCCCCCCAGGCCTGCCCCTGTCTGGGACTCAGTTCAGGACATTCAAATACTCACTGGGATTCCACGGGCTCCAGCTGGTCCTGCGGGGCCCATCGGGCCTTGTGCGCCCTGTGAGGAGAGGGTGGTAGCAGCGTCAGAGCCAGGCGAGGTCAGGGCCGCCTCCCCTGCATCTGCCATTGGGCTGGGCTCCCATGGTACTCACCGCTTCTCCTCGGTCTCCCTGCTTGCCAGTTGGGCCAGCGGGGCCCGGAGAGCCAGGGGGCCCAGGGGCTCCAGGAGCACCCAGGGGACCAGTCTCACCACGATCGCCCTGTCAGGAGAGAGGTCTCAGGCTCAGAGGAGAATGTTCCAAGAGGCAAGGAAAGAAGGTACTTTCAGACTGACACAAAACTCAGACCCCGACCTCCTCCTCTGGCTGACCTATTAGGCCCAGCGGACCGTCCTCCAGGTCCCACTGCCCACAGAGACCCCAGACACTCACCTTGACTCCAGCTGCACCATCTCTGCCAGGGGGACCGTCGGCGCCAGGGCTTCCCTAGGCACAGAGAAACGATGCAGTTAGAGCTGCCCCTGCCCGTCTCCCACGCTGCTCCCCTCGGAGCCCCGGGCTGGCTCTCTTGTCCAACTGCGGCTTTGGAGCCAACGCTTCCCCACCTTTGGGACCACAGAGCTCCTCCCGCCTTCCTCCCTGAGCGCCCAATTCCAAGGCTCCTCTCTCCATCACGACCTTCCCATGGCACACGGTGCTTGAGCCTCTCAGCCCCGGACCATCCTGTTACCCCTTCTGCGCGGTGGGACCCACCACTCACCTCTCGTCCGGGTTCACCGGCAGGACCAGTCAGGCCAGGGGGACCCACGGGGCCAGGGGGACCTCGGTCTCCAGATGCACCGGGAGCTCCCTGCTTGCCAGGCTCACCCTGAAGGGACCATGACAATGAGGATGAGCGTGGCCTCTTGTGTCCCTGCCCCAGGGAAAGGCTGACGAAGGGACACCCAATGCTGGCCCCCCTCACCCAGAGGAAGGGGCACCCTCACTCACCGATGGGCCGGGCAGGCCAGGGAATCCTCTCTCACCACGCTGTCCGGGCAGACCAACAATGCCCCTCTGACCAGCCAGACCCTGGGGACCTGGAGGACCATCGGGACCCTAAGAGGAAAGGAGAGAGATGAGAACTTGAACAGGACACAGAGCGGCCCAGCCACCCAGCCAGCTGGCTGCCAACTCTTCAGGGAGCAGCACTCTTCCTGCCCCGGAAGTAAACTTCTCTGCTCTGCTCCCCTCCCCGCACCCCTCAGTCCTGCCGCTCCCCCGCTGCCCCGTGCTCTGAGCGCAGGAACCGCTCCTCCCTTGGCCCTGGGCCAGCCCTGGCCTGGCCTGACGAGGGACTTACAGAGGGACCGTCGTCTCCAGGCTCTCCCTTCTCGCCAGGGGCTCCTGCAGGACCTTGGAGGCCGGGGTCACCGGCTCGGCCCGGGGGGCCACTGTCTCCTCGAGCACCTTTGGGACCATCTTTTCCAGAAGGACCGGGAGGACCGGGGGGCCCAGGGTTGCCCTAGAAGGAGCAAATGCAGGAAGTGAGGACTCAACTCACTTGCCCATTGGGGCTGCACAGCCACCGTGGCCGCAGGACAGCAGTTCCCCTGGGAAGGGCAGCTTGACCTCCCCCCACCCCAGTCTCTCTCTCTGATCTTCTCTCCCACATGGCAGTTCTGGGCAGCCAGCCTGGCTTCGCCAGCCCCTGCACGCTTGGCTTTGTCTAATCCACTTGGAGCCCCTCCTGCTTCCTTCCCTTTGGCCTGAATTCCCCCACTCACCTCACCCCCATTCCTCAAGGAAGGGCGCAACCCCAGTTCCTCTGCCCCCTGAGCCTGTGCACCCGCTCTCCCTGCTCTTCTGTGTTGCTGGTGAGCTGGATGCTTTTCCTCATCTCTCCTCTCTCCACTGCAACCCTCTCAGGGCAAGATGTGTGAACTGCACAGGCCGGTGCACAGAGCGCGCACAAGACATGCGTGTCCGTGACGGAGGCAGTAATGTAGCCCCATCCTGCCCACCAGGCCAGAGTGTGAGGGTTTGAGCCCCAGCCAGCTGGGAAAGTTGCCTGCAACCAACAAAAGGGTCACCCCTGTTCCCCTTAATCCTCCCAGGAGAGGAAATGGGCACGGGGTGAGCCTGGGCTCCCTGGGGCCCTGTCAGGACTGGGCAAGACTGTGCAGCCCCTGCCTGCACCTCACGTGCCCCGAATGAGGAACCAGCCAGGACAGCACTTACGTTGGAGCCTGGGGGTCCGACGCGGCCAGCAGCTCCGGGGAATCCGGTGGCTCCCTGTGAGAAAAGAGGAGAGCCCCTGAACCCCGCGGTCCCTCGGGAGCTCCAAGAATTTCACGTAGGAGCCTGAGAGGCCCGTGTGGAAAGGGCAGGGGAGCAGGGGGAAAGGGTCTTGTTGGGCAGCTGTAGCTTCTCTGCCTCGGGCTCCTGCAGGGGGCGCAGCAGGGCACTCAGCACCCAGCGCTGTCTCTCAGGGTCCCTGTGCCACAGCAGAGAGAGCCACCCTCCCTTGGGATGGGCTCGGACGGGGCAGGAGCAGGACTGAGGAGGGAGGAGGGGGTGAGTCCCAGAACTCCACAGTGGAGGCCAGGGGTGTGGGTGTGAGAGAAGCTGCTGCCCCCACAGCACCCGCCCCCCACACCTGGGGCAGGGAGGGAATGGGGGCCTCACTCACCGGGGGGCCTTGAGCACCTCGGGCTCCTTTAGGACCAGTCACACCAGTAGGACCCTGGGAGAGAAGGAGGAGAGAGACAGTGAGGCCTGCTCGCCCAGGGGCAGGGCCTGTCTGAGCCCCAACAGTGGACTCCTGAGGGCTGACTGTCCAAGATGCAGCTTTCTTGGCACTAACTCCCAGCTCAGAGGAGCTGTCACAGGCGGCCCTGCCTCCCCAACCACCTACATCTCAGGCAGGAGCAGCTCATCAGGCATCCACACAGCCAGCCCTCTCCCCGTCACCCCTCACCCCCAGGAGACTGGCTGCTCTGCCCAGGGCTCTGCACCCTCAGGGAGACAGAGCTGCACTGTGTCCAGCCCCCACCACACACCACACACCACACAGCCACACCCAGGAAAATAAAAGCCAATTCATCTCCCGGAGCCTTTGTCCCTAAGTACGAACTCGAATTCGGCACAGCTCACCTGCGGCCCGGGAGCTCCAGAGGGGCCCTGCGGCCCTGGGGCACCAGCGTCGCCTTTCTGGCCGGCCTCTCCTTGCTCACCCTTGGCGCCTGGCTGGCCATCAGCTCCCTGTCCCGGGAAGGGGGAAGCAGTGGGCGAGGGGAAAGCCAAATATTTGTGGTTCTTCCGAAAGGGCCAGAGACTCTGAGCGAGTACGTGTGTGTGTGTGTCCACCTGGGCCTGAGAGCTGGGCCTGAGGATTGTTGTTTCCGTGTGGAGATGTAACAGGAGAGGAGGGACGAGACCATTTCTCTGTTGTTTAAACTCTGCCCCTCCCGCCCCACAGGCTGCAAGGTGCCCTTGGTCCCGGGTGTGGAGCTGGCTGAGCCGAGGGGCTGGGAGCAAGGGTCCACAGGGGCACTTACGGGAGGACCAGCGAATCCAGCGGGTCCGGGAGGCCCGGTCTCTCCACGCTCACCCTGTGAGAGGAGGGGGCCGAGGAGGGGTAAGGCCCCACTGCCCGCCTCACTGCCCGCCCGCTCTGTTCCCTCCATGGAGCCCAGAGCTTCTTTGGCCCAACCCAGCCTCCTGCACTGCAGCCCCCAGAGAGGCCTCTGAGTAGCTTCAGGAGGCTGCGTCCTGAATAAAGGGACACAGGTCCGAGAGCTTCTCTCCGTCAGAGGCCCTAGTGCCTCAAAGACCTCCACCCTGATCACACCTTCATTTCTCATCTCTCCTCCCACCCCAGACCCCAAGGGCAGGGAGCGGGCAGGGCCAGGCTGAGGCAGAGCTGGCTCTCTTGCTCCCAGGGCCCTGGGGACCGAGACGGCTCAGGGGGAAGGTACTCACCGGGGCACCTCGAGCACCAGCGGTTCCCGAAGGACCAGGAGGGCCAACCTCTCCCTAAGGGTGGAAGGGAGAGGGGTCAGAGAGGGCCCTTTGAGAGCAATGTGCATCCAGGAAGTCCTGAGGATCCACAGGGGCTCTGGGTTCCCCTCCCCACAGTCTTTCTCCTGGTGCTTCAGCCACCACACCTGTGCGTCTTCAGGGCCCTCACTGAGTGCACTTCCCCCCCACCCCCACCCCCACCCAGTCCCTCTCCACTCAACAGGCCACAAGGCCAAATGACTTTGTTTCTGAGACCCACATCCTTTAATCTTCCCCGCCCCTGGAGGGCAGCAGGGTGGCAGCTGATGGGTGAGGAGAAGAAATAACAGTCCTTGGCAAAATATAAGAAGGCTCGATGAGGGAAGGGAGCCAGGACTCACCTTCTCACCGTTGGCACCAGCAGGGCCAGGAGGGCCAATGGGACCTGTCAGACCCTGGGGAGAGAAAAGGCAGAGGTGAGGAAGGCAGGGAGAGTTGTTCTGGGACATGGAGCCCAACAGGGACTCTGGGACCCCACACCCAAAGGCCCCAGAGCTCCCTCTGTCCTGTGGCTCCCAGTTTTGACAGGAAGTCCAGGTGGTTGCCCAGCCCAGACAGCTGAGATAGGACGAGGGACTGCACACACACATGGCCCTTCCTCCCCGATGCAGGGCTGGGAACCTCTAGGGCCCCCTGCATCTGCCCACCAGCCCCCAGCATTCACTTACTCGTCCACCGTCTTTCCCAGGGGCTCCTTCTGGGCCTTTCTCACCAACATCACCCTGTGGGATAGAGAAAACGGGCCACCTCAGGGGTCAGGGTCGCTCCAGCTCAGTGTCACCCTGGGGCTCCAGGGAGAGCTCAGACTCTGGCAAAGAGGGATTTGCTGGGGTCTAAGCGTGAGTGACAAGGAGTGAGATGGAGGGAAGGGTGGGTGGGGGAAGTCACTAAAAGACACACAGAGACTTTGGAGGGGGGTCTCTAAGTCCCTCAAGACAGGTAGCTGGGAACCTTACCCCTGGGTGCTGTGGGACAGGGAGTGAGTGTGGGGGCCACGGAGCATGGATCTGGGGGAGGCACGCTGCCTGGTACTTACCCTGTCTCCCTTGGGCCCAGAAATACCAGCTGCTCCCCTCTCACCGGGCATGCCCTGCAGACCTGGAGGGCCCTGAGCCCCAGGGGGGCCAGCTGGGCCAGATGCACCCTAAGGGGAGGGGGAGAGACGGAGTGTGTGGTGGGCAGCACCTCCCCTGGGACCCCAGTGCTCAGATGCCCCTTCCCTTCTCTTCCTCCTCTGCCCAGACCGCCTTTCTCCTTCATCTCCCACTCTTCCCTCTCGCCCTTCCTCTTCCACCCTCAGCAGGCCTCCCAGGACAGCCCACAGGACCCTGCCAGCAGGACCAGCCTCACTTACTTTGGGACCATCAGTGCCAGGAGTGCCGGGGAGGCCACGGGGACCCTGGAGGCCCTGGGCACCAGGAGAGCCGCGTTCACCTGGGAAACCTCGTTCACCCTGTGGCAGAGACACCAAGGAGCAATTAGGCAAAGGAGATGGGGTGGAGGCCCAGGAGAGGCAGGGCAGTGGGGAGCAGAGGGGGAGCCCAGGACTCCAAGCAGCTGTACTGCTGGGAGGTCTCGCAGGCTGCACAGGGCGAGGCAGGCCCAAGGATGCCATCAGGAAAGGTCAGCAGAACACTCACTCTGGGACCCACGAGGCCAGGGGCTCCAGCTTCGCCAGGAACGCCCTGCAGAACAAGAAGGGTGATTGAAAGACTGGAAACGTTTATGTCCGGGCTCTGGCTGAGCATCCCACCCCTGAGCTCAGACTGTCATCCCAGAGCTGGGATGTGGGCCCAGATATCCCGGGCCTCAGGGGCTCCTCGTGCCCGCGTGCCCTTGTCTCTTGGGCATCAGAAGAGATCTGACCATCTGAACAGGTTGCAGATTCAAAGAGCCCCATGCTCACCTGGTCACCTGGTTTTCCACCTTCACCTGGGGGACCGGGAGGGCCAGGAAGTCCCTGGAAGCCAAAGTGACAAGCATTAGCAAAGGTGCGAGCTTGCTGCCCCCACCCGGCAGGGAGGCCCTGCACAGGGCGGGACAAGACGTGCGGGGGAAACCTCATTTCCCTGGTCCCGTTGAGTGCAGAGGCCTCCACCCCCGGGGCCTGCTGCAGCCCACTGAGCTCTGGTGTGGAAGGGGACTGCGGAGCAAGCCTGGTTCAGCTGCCTACCTGGAAGCCAGACGGCCCGGGAGCACCCTGCTCGCCTCGTTCACCTGAAGGTCCCTGCAGAGGAAATAGCGATGAGCTGAGCCAGCGCCCAGAGGTCTGAGAGCCTCAGCGGGTGCCACGGGAGGGCAAGACAGGCTCCCTCCTGCTCAGCGCAGGCCGGCTGTGCTGCCTGTAGGCCTCGCTGTTCTCGAGGACAACCAGGGTGGGGTCCACACTGCTTCCTCGGGGTGGGATACCCCACCTCGGCTCAGGGTGAGTCTAGTGTCCTGGATCAGCCCAGATCCACATCCCGTGCTGAGTGGCCTGAGGTTCCCCGCCTCTCCGCCTCCATCCCACGAAGCCCCTGTCCACAGGGCCACCTGAATAGCTGGGCAGGTACTTACCGCAGGTCCAGGGGGGCCTGCAGCACCTGTCTCACCGTCTTTGCCAGGAAGACCCTAGAGGAGAGAGAAGGGTGATGTGATGACTCTCCTTCAGTTCCGCAGACCCCAGCCCTGGACCGGTCGGTCGGTGCATTGAGGCCCAGAGTTCCCACCCTCCACTATTCCACACCCGGAATTCTGTGTCCACCCCTTCCCCCGCTTCCTTCCCTGACCCCTCCTGTTGCCTCACTCTGTCTCCCTGGGCTACTGACTGACAGCAACTGGAAGTCCCCCTGTGGGGACTCCCAAAGGGCCCAGAGCAGATGGGCTCAGCCGCAGGAAGCCGCCCTGCTAACGAGGGGTCCCAGGAACATGCTGCAGGGATGCCTCCCCCTCATGAGTGTTCAGCCAACACCACGGCAGGGCACGGGGGCAGGTACTCACTCTCAGACCAGGAGCACCGGGCAGTCCTTTCTCACCAGCTTTGCCAGGCTCGCCCTGGAGGAGAAAACGCAGGACTGTGAGGTAGAGGGCCTGGGTGGGAGTGGAGGGGAGAGCAGGCTGCAGAGCCTGGGGTTTGGGGCCTGATGGACAGCAAAGGCTGGAGCCGAGAATCAAGCACCTTCTCTTACACCCAGCGGCATGAACTGAGAGCACTGCCCACGGAGCACTGTCCTGGCTGAGTGGTCTCGGGGCTTCAGGAGCCCTGCGTGTCCCCGGGTGGCATGCACTCCTGAAGGACATGAAGGCCCAGCTGCCTGAGGCACCAGGGACCCTGCTCAGCCCTGGCCTTTGGTTAACTCTCTTCAGGAGCCAGCTCTCTCCCCAGGGAGGGAGGGAGCCCCGCGTGGAAGGAAATGGAAGGGCAGATTGTTACTTACATTGGCACCTTTGGGGCCAGGGAAACCCATGACACCAGGCTGCCCACGAGCCCCCTGCGGCCCGGGAGGCCCAGGGCGACCGTCTTCACCGGGGGCTCCCTGAAAGAGAGGGCACTGTTCTCAGAACAGACGCTCTGACCGCATTCCTCCACCCCAGACTACTAAGTGCCTACTGTGTAGCAGGCACAGGACCAGGCACCAGCCAGACACAACACGTGGGGTTGACCGAGGTTGCGACCAGCAGCCCACACCACACAGTGGGCCCCTCGGTGACCAGGCACTGTTTAGCTTAGAAGTTTTGCTTCTGAAAGTGCATACCAGGCTTTGTCCTCCCCCAAGGAGTGGCCCAAGTGCATAAGGGGATGACATTTCCAGAGCTCACAGACACTGCACAGGCCACACCCGACTCCAGTACCTACCTACTGCCTGCACCCTCCCCAATTCTCAAAATTCATAGGCTGTGCCCACCCAAACTCCTGCCTCTCTTCCCACCTGCTTCCCCGGGGATACCCCCTCCCAGCACACCCGATGATGGACTTACAGAAGGACCAACTTTGCCTTGAGGACCAGCATCACCAGGACGGCCAGTGAGACCCTTAGTTAAGGAGAGAAAGGAAGGTGGGTGTCAGAGCAGGTCCCAGGACCTCCCCATCCTGGCAGCACTGGGTTGAAGGGAACACGTGGGGATGGGCCGAGGGCAAAAGCAGCTCCGTACTCACCCTAGCTCCAGGAAGGCCAGGCTCTCCGGGACGGCCAGGGTCACCGTTGGCTCCCTTGGGTCCAGCAAGGCCGCTGGGCCCTCGCTCTCCAGGGGCTCCCTACACAAGAGGAGGCAGGGAGTCAGCAGGAGGCCATCAGACGAGGTGTGAAGGAAGGGACTTGGCCCTTCTTCCCTGACTCACCTTGGGACCGGCCAGACCATCCTGACCAGGGAAACCACGGTTGCCAGGAGCACCCTAGGGAGAAGTGGAGAGGAAAAGCAGTGAGTTGAATGGGCTCTGAACCACCGTGGCTGCAGAGAAACCACCCAGGCTCCAGGATCCATCCCTCCAACCACAGTTTCTATGGAGTGGTAGCTACAGCTTGCAAGATTCTGAACGATTAGCTTCTTGGGCCTCTCTCCACCTGTCAGGGAAGGAGCTCAAACTACGTCATGTCATCCTGGGGTGGGGGACACAGAAAAGGGGAAAGCAGCCCTATGGCGATGGCAGTGGGTAGAGGAAAGAGGGCACGGTATTCAGAAGGTCACAGGACTCGGCCAGAACACAGAGCCACAAGGACTTGACTTCCCGCTCGGGGTCACACCCCAGTGAAAGTGAGGACTGCTGGCCCACTTACTCTTTCTCCAGGGGGGCCGATGGGCCCAGCACCACCAGGCTCTCCACGGGCACCTCTTTTGCCTTCTTCACCAGCAGGACCAGGGGCTCCCTGGGGGCCTGCAGGGCCCTGGAAACCAACGCAAAGGAGAAACAGGATAAGCCCTCACCTGGCCCTGTGCGAGCACCGACCAGCATGTGGGAAAAGTGGCCTTGATCATTGTCTCGGGCTGGGGCCCTTGGGAAGGGAGGCCAAAAAGGATCATCGTGGGAGAGCAGAAGTGGCCCGGGAGGCAGACTGCGTAACGTCAAACTGTTCACAGTGGCCAAGTCAAAGGCGAAAGAAAGCCGCAGCTGCAACCCTGTTACATGCCCTCCTCTGGGCACAGCCTGAGGGGTCCCAGGTGAGGGCCGGGGCTGAGAACCCGTGGGCAGTGGGTGGGGGATGGCCCTGGGTCCTCCACCCTCACCCCCAGAGCAGCAGGGTGGAAAGACAAGGACTGATGGGCAGATACTCACAGTCTCTCCCTTGGGGCCTTGTTCGCCTTTGAAGCCAGCAATACCAGGCTCACCCTTGACAGAGAGAGAGGAAGGTTCACCCTGGGTTCTCCCCATAGACCCTGCCCCCACCTCCAGAAACCCTTAACGGTGCCCACCCAAGGACACCAGGGCATCTGTGGGAAGGAGGGAGGTGGGGCTTGACTGCAGGGTGTTAGTGGGACTTGGGGTTCACTCCAGGCTCTTACCGTCTGACCTTTCGGGCCCAAAGGACCAGTTGCACCTTGAGGGCCGGGAGGACCCCGGGGCCCAGGGAAGCCGGGAGCACCAGCAATGCCAGGAGCACCCTGTCAGTGTGAGCAGAAGACAGAGGCATCAGGAGAGGATGTGAGGGGGGACCAACCCCACCTGAATGAAGGGGCCAAGTCCAAAGGCAACACTCACAGCAGATCCTTTGGCTCCAGGAATTCCATCTGTTCCAGGGTTGCCCTGAAAAAGGGACATGGTCACCATAAAATAAGCAGCAAAGCATAAACCCCAGCCTTCCCAACCCTCCCGGGCTGCAGGTCCCTGGGCTGGGCCAGCAGCCGCCCTTTCCAGGCACCATCCTGCTGATGGAGGGAGACTTGTCTGTAGAGGTGGGGCTGGGGGACAAGCATCAGGTCCAAGTGGAAGTTTCCCTCACAGTGAAGCACAGAGTCAAGGGTCAGGGCCACAGACCCCAGGCCCTTCAGGCCAAAGAGAGGCTGCACTTACAGAGGCACCAGCTGGCCCAGGGGACCCAGGAGTGCCAGGTTCCCCGCGAGGACCTTGAGCGCCTTCAGGACCACGAGCACCAGTGGGACCCGCTTCACCCTGGGAGAGACGGAGGGATGGGATGAGAAGACAGGGGCCGCAGACCTCTCGAGGACCAGCAACAGTTTAGGGCCAGCTGTAGGTGTGCACCAAAAGCTGAGCCAGCCATGTGCATCCACCCTGCACGTGAGCACGCAGGGCCACCTGACCGAGCTCTGTGGCCTGATGACTTCCTCCCCCTGCCTCCTTCTCCAACTCCCCTGAAATCTGTGAACCACCAGAAGCAAATGCACAGTTACACGCTACAGCAATGGGCGCTGTGGGGGTCCCATCAGCACCCATGGGAAAGCCTGTACCAGGGGTCCCGCCCTCCCAGTGTGGTGAGATGATGGACGCAGGGCTGAGACTGGCAGGTACCTCTCTCTCCCTCCTCCACCTATTTCTCTCGGTTACTCAGGGGACGGAGGCCCTGGGCCTCGGCAGCTGAGGGCACTTCTCCTCTGGCACTGGCTGACGTGAGGACACTGCTCGCTACCCAGGCTCAGGGCCGGCCGTTAGAACTGAGCCAGAATGCCAGAGCCAATGCGAGCTAGGACAGCGCCCACTCTGCTCGTCCCTGCTCTGACCACGGTCCAGTTCTGCCTGGCTTCTGTTAGTCCCCACCCCCAAAATGGCTTCTGCTTTTACTTTCATTTTTTCCTCAAAGCTGCAGCTGGTACGATCTGGGCTCTGGAAGGCAGTCCCTGGGGAGGGCTGCTGACCTGCAGGGAAGGCAGGGCCTCCTCGGGTTTCTTCTCAGAACATTCTTGCTCACTTTTGTAATTATTATTTTCTAAAAGTCAGGCCCCCTCACCTTCCGCTGTCCCTCTTCACAATGGGTCTCCTTTACTCGGCTCCCAGGGCCTCAGACACTGTCTGGTTGCCATGGAAACCCCCAGGAGCTAAAAGCAACCTGATGCCAGTGACCACACCAGGCTTCTTATTCATCTCCTGCTGGTGACAGGGAGAATTCCCAGGGATGTGTGCACCGGAATCCCTGCTGTGCGACTGGGCCTTTCCCTCCCCGGCTGGCCTTGCACTGGCCCCTATTAGCCCTGGGGAGGACTCAAGTCTCAGGGCTCCGAAGAGCCAAGCCCCTGCTGAAGCCGGGAGAGGGAAGCATGGAACCGGCTCCCTGCCCCTGTCTGCGTCCCTCCAACTCTCTTCCGGGTCCAGAGTTGGGTGAGCTTTGCCTTCTTCCCTTCCATCCCTGGTCTTCTGCTCCCTCCCAGGTCTCCAGCATCTCTGCACCTTTCCTGGCCTTCCCCTCTCTGAAGCTGTAACTGTAGTACCTCTCGCTCCTTATCCTTCCATCTCACTCTCCCTTCCAGCTGGTGACTCTGCGAAAACGCCTGCTCTTTTCCTCGGAGAGCAGCAGCGGGGTGGGAGACATTCCTCGGAAGGGAAGGGGAGTGTCCACAGGGCAATCAGCAAAGGACGTGGGGAAAGGGGTTCCTGACCCAACCAGCAGGGCACTCACCTTGGCACCGGGAGCCCCTGGGAAGCCAGGACCACCAGCAGGACCCACGGGACCCTGGAGGAAGGAAGCGGGGACAGAGGTGAATCCCGTGTCTGGGCGGAATCTCTGCAGACCCCAGAGTGAGTGACCCCCACGCTTCCCACGCCTTCCCGCCTTTGTACTGACATAGCTCTACGGCCATTGTGGCTAAGAAGTCCTGGATGAAAACTGTCCCCACTGCCAGTGTCCCCAGGCCTGACTTCAGAGGCAAAGCAAGACTCTGGTGAGAAGCAGACGATCCTCCCAGCCCTCTCTCTATCTAGGCCTCCTCAAAAAACCGCTGAAAAGGTCCCTGAGAAAAACAAACCATTGCCTTAAAGCTTGTTATCAACAAGCTCGAGCACCCTGCAATGCTGCCTCCTCCAGGAGAAGGCTGTGCTTACACCAAACAGCACTGAGACTCACGGGGCCACACCTGCCGAGGAGGAAATGAACTTACCGGAGGCCCTGCAGGGCCTGGTTGACCATCGTTGCCCCGAGCACCCTGTGACCAAGGAGAAGGAAGCAGACATTGTGAGAAGTGCCACCTCGGTCCCTCCCTGCCCACAGCCCACTCACACAGACACTGGGGCAACGCTGTGCCTGGGTGTCCCAGGCCTGAGCATGAGGCTGGCGAGTGATGAGGTGGGAACCTTGGACAGAGGAGAGGCCTGGGCTGGGCATGAGCAAAGGGGAACTGTGGGACAGCCCCACGGGAGGGAGCAGCCCCACACCCCTCCATGGTGGCTGCGTGAATGAGTACTTGGAGCGGGAGAGGGAGAGGGCGCTCCAGAGAGCTCGAGCTCAGCTTAAACACAGCTGGGGTAATCGGCCAGCTGTTCCATTGTTTCTTTTGTTGTTAATCCTCATCTGAGGGTATTTTTTCCATTGATTTTTAGAGACAGTGGAAGAGAGTGAGGGGGAGAGAGAAACATCCATGTGAGAGAGACACATTGATTGGTAATTAGTTGCCTCCTGAATGGGCCCCAGCTCGGAGGGGGAAGGAGGAGGGAATGAACCAGGTAAGTGCCCTTGACCGGGAATTGAACCCTGGGCCCTTCAATGTGCAGGGCGAGGCTCTAGCACTGAGCCACACCAGCCAGGGCCCCGTCATTTCTTAAACTTCAGTGTCGATCTCAAATATCCCCCCTTTCAAGACCCAGTTACCATTTAAAGATTCAGAGAACCGAGCCAAAGGAAAATGAAATAGCGAGGAGCAGCCTTGACTGGGACCCTCCCCGCCCCATCCCGCTCATGTGGGCAGGCTGCCAGGGCCTGGCAAACCTCCTCGGTGAAGGCTTGGCCAAGGCCTCCCCGGGGTTGACTCCACCTGCCTCTGTACTCTGGCCCCTCCCAATCTGCTTCTACGGATACTAAGATGCTCACAGGATGTCTGCCCAGGAAGAAGCTCTGTGATGGGGACAAGGCACCAGCACAGCCCAAGGACCGCATCCGAGGCTCCTTTACACAGACAGGCAAGGCTGTGGCTTTCTCTCTAGGACCTGCACTTTGAGGGTTTTTCCCCAGGTTGTGGTGAGCATCTCTCAGTTTATCTTTCAAGGCCCTGCAGGGACCAGGAAACTTTCACCCAAACTCCAGGCCCCATTAGGCTAGGCTGGGCTGAGCCTGGCACCTGGTCCTTGGTAGAGGATTAGGGGCGCCGAAGGCAACCTTTCCCCTGCCACCTGTTTCTGCCTTTCTGCAGCAGCTGCAGAAGAAGGATGCTTTAGGGGGAGCTCATCCTATCTAATAAAGAGGGAATATGCTAATTGACCCTCACGCCATCACAAAGATGGCACCACCCACAGCCAACAAGGAGGGACTATGCTAATTGACTGCCCCACCCTCAAAGAGGGCGGTGACCACAGCCACAAGATGGCGGTGCCCAGTCCCCGCAGCCCCCCAGGGCCAGCCCGAGGCACAGGCAAGCCTCAGGTGGCAGCTGCTCTGCCACCCAGGGCCTGCCTGAGGCTCAGGTAACCAGGGCCAGCCGAGGATTGTGCTACTGGCAGTGGAAGCAGCAAAGGTGTGATGGGGGAGTCGCCTTCCCCTGATTGCCAGATCATTTCCCACCCCTGAGGGCTCCAGGACTGTAAGAGGGAGCAGGCTGGGTTTAGGGACTCCCCATACACACACCTGTCCAGTGCATGAATTTTCATGCACTGGGCCTCTAGTGTTTTAAATAAGACTCAGCTCTTCTTCCCGCCTGTGCTCCATTTCCCGACTGGCATTAAGCAGGAAAGCAAGAGAAGACTTAGAAAAATGTCAGAGGGAACATAAAGCCTCAGTATTGGCCAGAGTGCCTTCTGGGCTGCCCTGGCTGCTTCTGGAAGCTCTGGGGCACCCTCCCTCCAGGGCTTGGCCAAAGGAGAGGCCTGGGCTGGGCATGAGCAGAGGGGAGCTGTGGTAAGGCTCTGAGAAACCAGAGCTGGGATGGCCTCTGAGGCTCTCCCTGCAGCAAGCCCAGGGGGAAGACACGGTCTGGCCCAAGGGGGGTGGGAAGAGGCCAACCCAGCCCAGTCCATGGCCCAGCCTTGCCGCCAGTCCTGCATGTGGGGCTATGCGACGTTGTCAACCTCCTATGCCAAACCCGATGCACACCCTGCCAGCTTGACTTCCGTGGGGGCCGGAACCAGAAAGGTGGACCGAGAAGCAGGGCCCCCTGCGCCCAGGAAGGAGGGAAAACAAGGCAGGGGATGCAGCTTGTCTTTGGCCCCACACAGGGGCAGCCCCCGTGGCTCTGGCCAGAAAGCCACAAGCCAGGCCCTGCTAATCTGAAGGAACAGCGGTGTTTCTTGGCAGGCTCAGCGCGCTCTAATCCCCTCACACAAAATGACCCTGGGACAAGGCATTTCAGCAGCTCTGGGTGACAAATGGGGGTTGTGGCTACCGGTTACTCCACTGATCTGCTTTTGAGAGCAATTTCTGCCAAACAGATACATTATCTGGAAAGCAGCACAACTGGGTGAAGCCGGTTTAGCTTGGCCGTGAGGAGGGGCCGAGGCGCGTGGGTGGCCGGGGCATGAAGTCAACAGAAAGCATAATCTTCCTTAAACACGGCTTTCATCGCACCACCCGCCTGACTGAGCGCCTACCAGGGCTCTCTACTGCCATGGGATTGGAGCTAAGCACCCGCACCCTCCGGGTGCAAATCCCCTCGCTTCTCATTGCCCACATCTACAAGAGGCCACCGAAGTCTGAGGCTGCCAAGCATTGCCTTAAGCTATGTGACCTTTCTGTGCCTTGGTTTCTTCTTCTCTAAAATGGGGAGAAGAATAGAATCCACTCACAGGATCTGGGGGAGGATCAGATGAGCATGTGAGGCACTGCCCGGAGGAGGTGCCCGTGAAACGGCGGCCCGGCCGATGGTGTTACGTCACGGTAACAGCAGCAGCAGGGTCCTGGGTAAAGGCTCTGTATGACACTAGACTGCTACGTTTTCTAGGCCATCATCTGAGTTAACTCAGAGAACAAAAAGCCACACCGCACTGTAGCCAGTTCAATTGTCGGTAAATTCAAACTGGATTGGCCGGGGAGTAGGTACGTGCTGTGGAGGGGATCGCCTGAACGATCCAGACTGGTTAAGAGAAAGTCCTGTCCTTGCCACCACCTTCCCAGAGCCCACCCCCTGCTCCGAGGGAGCAGACCCAGGCCGGGAATTTGTGATGACAGATCACAGTGACCCCCGAGGGGTGATGGTGCTCTACCCAGACAAACAGGGTCATTCTGAGAGTCAAGTGATTAACTCCATGTGAAAGTGCCTCGTAGACTCTAACGTGCAGAGCAAACGGTGGCTTTGGGCCTTATCCATCACTCACCACAGCGCCTGCGGGGCCAGTCCGTCCTCTCTCACCAGGCAGACCACGGGGACCCTGGAACACACACCAGGACAGCACAGCGTGAGTTGACTCAACAACACTGTGGGGCATCACTTCTCCTGCAGGCCCTTCCCAGACACCGCGGGGAGGAAGCACGCAGGCGCCCTGCACATGCCTCCCCACCTCCCCGCCTCCACCAGGAGCCCGGCACACCAAAGGCCTGTCTGCCTGGAAGAACACGCAGGCACTCCTGTTACCGATCAGGATCCTGGTTACAGGCACAACTGGCCTCCTAAACAGACTGCTGAAAACTTCAAGCACACGAAGTGTGTCAGGCTATTTCAAGGAAAAGTTAGTGGAGCCTTGACCAGCTCATCGATTGAACGCATTTTGCTTTTTGCTCATAATGTCGATCAGTCTACAAAGTTGGATATCTGCTTTGCACAAAGGAAACGCTGTTGTGTACGGAGGGGGCTCTGCTGGGCTGGAGGAGGTGTCTGAGTGTCTGGGGCCCTGCACGGGGGATGCTCATACTCACCATGGGGCCCGGAGAACCATTCTCGCCAGGGGAGCCACTCTCGCCCTGGAAAAAAGATGCACATAGTCAGTGGCAGGAACTCCACCTCCCCACCCCCACCCACCCCCACCCCCACCCACCCTGCGAAAACTCCCAAGGAAGAAGCTGGAAGCTCTGGTCGCCTCGCCTCGCACTGACACCCCCAGCCTCAGTTCTGCGAGGGACAACCCCGAGCACTCTTCGCCCATCAGGACACAGGACTGGGTGCCCCCAACCTAAGCTGATCTGACATCCTGACTCCACTAGCTCAACAGTGTCTCCCCGACTGGGAAGCAAGGCTCCCGTCACCGCGCTGCGTGCCCTGTCCCAGAGTGCTTCCTGGTCCTCACCTTCACACCTGGAGCACCAGCTTCGCCCTTAGCACCGTCCAGGCCTGGGTAACCCTGGGGGACAAGAGAAAACGTGGATCACACTGCTGGGGAACCCGGATAGGAAGAAATACACATGTCCCCATATGCTCTTCTCTCCCCCAGGGCAATCCCTTCCTTCCAACACCCTCACCCACGATACTTACTCTGTGACCTTTGACACCAGGAAGTCCTGGGGTTCCTGGGAAGCCGCGAGCACCCTGAAATCCAAAGAGGAGATGTCAGGTCACGGAGCAGAGGAGCCCCGTAAAGGCTGCCTGGGTTGCTAGACAGGCTTTAAAGCCACTGCCTCAACTGCCAGGGAGCAGGGGAGAACCCCAGCCCTTAGATGTTGTTTCAGAAAATCCCAGAACCCCCTCCCCTGCCTCACCCCATCTCATGCAAAGTAGTAGAAACAACAGCTGCCCGGCCTCCCCTGAGGAGTGTGTGAGGGTCACAGGCGTGATCATCAGCATGAAGGTGTGATACATGTGGGATGGTTGGAGTTTCACTTGGGAAGTGAGCTCACTGAGCTGGATGAGCAGGAAAAAGGGAGGTTTGAGGCTGGGAAAGGTGGGGCTTCACCTGAGGGCCGGGAGGGCCTCTTTCACCAGATTTTCCAGGCTTTCCAGCTTCACCCTGCAGGAGAAGATGCACCTCAGCTTCTTTGGCGACACGGTGGCATGATGGGCACAGTCCAGACAGCGTCTCTCCCCTCAGCTTTCCATGCCTTCGCCACCCTGCTTGCTCATCTCCCTCACCTCCTTCGCTTTTCAGACTTCCCTACAGGCCTT